>PISW01014848.1:0-19315 GCA_004023785.1 Mungos mungo | reverse complement strand
CACACACCCCTAGGGAAACACTGCGTGCGCACACACACCTAGGGAAACACTGCGTGCACACACCCCTAGGGAAACACTGCGCGCACACACACCCCTAGGGAAACACTGCGCGTGCACACACACCCCTAGGGAAACACTGCGTGCGCACACACACCCCTAGGGAAACACTGCGCGCGCACATACACACTCTTAGGGGAGCAAGGTGCCCACATTGACTCCTGGAGGAACACTGTGCACACACATTCCTGGGGGAGCAGTGTGCACACACACACACACACCTAGGGAGTACTGTGCACACACACTCTTAGGGGAGCATTATGCTCACACACATGCATAGAGAGGAACACTGTGCACACACACCTGGGGAGCACTGTGCACACACACTCCTGGGGGAGCACTGTGCTCACACACATGCATCTAGGGGAACACGGTACACACACACGCTCCTGGGGAGCACTGCACGCACACACTCCTGGGGAGCACCGTGCATGCACACACTCCTGGGGAGCACCGTGCACACACACGCTCCTGGGGAGCACCGTGCACACACAGACATGCTCCTGGGGAGCACCGTGCACACACACACACGCTCCTGGGGAGCACCGTGCACACACACACACACACCTGGGGAGCACCGTGCACGCACACACACGCTCCTGGGGAGCACCGTGCACCCACACACACACACCTGGGGAGCACCGTGCACGCACACACACGCTCCTGGGGAGCACCGTGCACACACTCCTGGGGAGCACGTGCACGCACACACACCTGGGGAGCACCGTGCACGCACACACACGCTCCTGGGGAGCACCGTGCACACACTCCTGGGGAGCACCGTGCACGCACACAACCCTGGGGGGCACCGTGCACGCACACACACGCTCCTGGGGAGCACCGTGCACGCACACACACCTGGGGAGCACCGTGCACGCACACACACCTGGGGAGCACCGTACACGCACACGCACACGCTCCTGGGGAGCACCGTGCTCGCACAGGCCCAGGAAGGTGGTCAGGAGAGCTAGCCGTGACTCGCAGAAGGGCCTGCGTGGTGAGAAGAGAGCGGAGCAGCTGTGAGGTCACCACAGTGAGGGGCACCCCAGGGCAGCATGGACAGGGCACCCCCCATTCACAACCGTCACCGGGGCCTTCGGGGCCGGGCTCAGTTATCAGTTTCCCTCTGTGACGCCGCAGGGGAACTGCAGGCAGGCTGCTCCCCCGCCCTCCATTCAGGCCCACGGGGCCCAAGAGGCAGGAGCGCTCACATTGGCCTTTGTGGAGCCCAGGGGACTTTTCTGGAAGCTTCAGCGTTGTGCTCCTAATGTGACACATACACCTTGTTGCTGTAACCTAATCATCAGGCTGTTAACAGACATTGGCGTGCTGTGAGGTTAAATGTCTCCGCGTGTGTGACGCACGAAGCGTGTCCCTGGCCAGGGACTGCTCCATTTCCCAGACACCGGAGAAGCACAAGTCAGGCACAGAGGCCACAAACACACCCTTGTCTTTTCACTTGATCTTAAACTTAATACAAAGGCAGGCAGAAACTGAAAAGATACATTATAAATTAAAACCCCAATTTACACAGAAAAACACTGTTAACAAGCTTTTACTTGTGTGCTTGCAGAGCACTCCTTCCAAACCTGGAGCACTTCGGAGTCTCGTTAAGTCAATGCTTACAGGACAAGACACACCCCAGCGGTGTCCCTTACCTCCAGGCAGCACCTGACCCACATCCTGAACAGTAAGAACTGACAACTTCTCTTCAGTGTCAACTCTGATCACGCCAAAACTGAGACCGCTCATCGACAAGACAGCTTTTCTTGGAGGAGGTCCTCCCAGGTCTGGTGGCCTAGAAAACAAAACCAGACTAGCTGACGAGGGGACAGAGCCCATGGGGGAAGGGACCCAGGGCCCACGTGGCCTGCAGGACAACGCTGCACCAAAGCCCCTGCTCGGCGCCACATGCCGTGAGGACCGCTGGCCACACGGCTGGCCGAGGCACAGGACGCCTGGAGGTGCCGCAGCGTCTCCACCCCGCATGCTGCTCCCCACCTGGGGACCTGCACGTGCCTCCCACCCAGAGGCAGGTCTGCGTCCCTTCCTTCATCTGGTGGGCCTGTGACAACAGCGTAAGTGACGCGATGTGACTTCCCAGGAGAGGTCCTAATGGTGACTCAGCTGCCGCCTGGCTGTGCCGAGACATTTGCCGGGCGCTCTGGGCAGCCTGGTGAGCAGAATGCCGTGCCCACAGGGGGCCCAGGACGGCCCGCTCCGGAGGCCAGAGACTGCGCAGGAAGCCACGGCGGCCGGCCCAGAGGCCGTCTCGCTGCAAGCCAGAACCGCATGGTAGAGGCCTTCCCAAACCCCGGACACAGAAAGCCGGAGAAACACAGCGGCTGCTGCCGGCAGGTGTGGGAGCGGGGTGTGCAGCCGCAGCCGGCACCTGAGCGACAAGGGTCAGTGTTTTCTCCAGTGAGAAAAATCACACTGTCGAGCAAGAGAAATCACCACAGCACAAAGGAGTGAAGAACACCTCATGGCTTGTGAGGGTCTTGCTGGGACGTTACAGTTTTAGGACTCTGGACGACTTGCGCACAGGACAGCCCAGACTCCTCACGAATGCACCAATCTAACACCCCCAGCTAACCACACCGCACCCTGCGCCAGGACGGCACCCGGAGCTGCTGTGGACAAGAGCCCTGGGGCTGGCAAGAGGTGACCCGGGAAGGGAAAGGTGGCCTGGGGGTGACGCGGGTGTGGGAGGAGCACCGGAAGGATGAGAGCCTGCCCTCTGGGCTGAGACAGAGGAGCACAGGTGGCCCCCGGGGGCTCCCTCGTGAGTGGACAGGCACTGAGCTCGGGTCAGGGTGCTTCTCCCGGACGCTTGAGGGCCATGCAGGCACACAACCCCGTCCGTGGCTGGCAGGGAAGAGCTCTGGGCTGCCATGTTTACCAAGGCCAAGGAGGAGGAGAAGCACTCGGGGAACCATGCCCATGATTACAGCTCCCACCACCCGCAGCGGGGCGAGGGGCTGTGCCCGGGGGCCGCCCCATCACCGCACACGCGCCTGGGAACCTGGCACAGGATGGAGCATTGAATGCTTCAAGATTCCTACTGCTTAGAGACAGACTGGCCAGTAAACCAGCTGTGGGAGCGAGAACTCTGTGTTTACAAGACAGAGCAAGCAATCACATTACCTGCGGATGGCGACCGTCAGCGCCTCGGGAGAACTGGCACAAGGACAGATGACCTCCGGCCTCAGCCCTCTAGGCTGGAAGACATTGAGGAACGCATCACAGGAGGATATGGACCCTGCGTGAGACAGAGGGAGACAGGGGAGGGGCGGGCTGTTTCCATAAAAAGCACGGTGCAGTCTGAAATCACCAGCAGAGAAGAGTTCGAAATTCCCCACAGGAAGCCTGTGTCTAACCCCGGCTGTGTTTCTGGGTTCTACCTCACAGCCAGCCCCGCCCTCCCCCTTCTCCCAGGTCTGCAGAGTGGGAGGGGACAGAGGAATGTTTACAGGGTGACCCTTCCTCCTCGTGAGGCCCAGGTGCACGTGACTGCCTGCTGCTGGAAGTGCCTCGGGACCAGGGGGTCCTCCCACCCCCACGCAAGGGTTGCCTACGTAACGTCCCCAGGCCGCCCCTGCTTCTCCCCTGCTCTCCCCGGCCAGTCTGGGGTGTCATGGATATGGACACTCAGCTCCCATGCAGGCGGGTGCTGCCTGCTCAGGGCTGCAACCACTGGGACCCCAGGGCTGCACCATAAACCTCAAGCTCTCTGCCACAACGAGACCCAGGAAAGGGAGGGGCCCGTGTCCCGCTCGTACTGGGCACTGGCAGGCGGCAGGGGACACACAAGACAACCCAGCCTGTTCAGGGGGCATGCAGAGTGGCAGGATCTGAGGTCTGTGGGGGAGCAGGCTTGGCAAAGGGCTTCCTGGTAGAAGCCTAGCGGCTGGGAGGGTGGAGCGGTGCCGGGCAAGAAGCGGTCGGCGGTGGGCAGAGCGGAGGTTCTGCAGGGCCCCTCAGGTGGGGACGCAGAGCAGGGAGCAGCTTGCGGTGTCTTGGAGGCAAGAGGGGCCCCCGCTGGGCCCAGGTGTGGGTGGAGGAGCTAGAAGGTGGGGTGCTCTCCTGAGCGGCTGGGGGATCCTGGGGCATGGGGCTGTCGGGGCCCCCCTCACAGGGGACTAGATGAAAAGGCCCGCCTCTGGTCCAGGGTGGTTTTGATGCTAAAACAGCAGCACACAGCTGTTAAGCCCACAAGAAAACCCACCTGCCTGGTCGAGGGCGTTGTGCTGCATAGAAACCCCACCAAAGGTCAACCGAGCCTCCCCTGCGACAGGCCTCGGACAGCCCCCAAGGGGCAGCCATGCTCAGACCCTGCGCGGAGCCCAGGGCAACACTGGTCACCATGGGAAATCCCACCAGGAGGCGGAGCCAGATCAGTGGGGCCACAGGGACCAAGGATGGAGGCTGGGATGCTCCCAGTCAGTATCTACATTCTAGTCATTTCTTAATGTATCTTCTGTCACTAGTGTTAAAACTACTTTTAAACTCAGTGCTTTAATAAGCACATGAGAGACGCCAGCGAGTCCCCCCTTCCCAGGGGGGTGTATGTCACAGCAGGTGGCAGGACATTCACACGCACGCGACGTCACCATGCTGTTTCCCCCATGTTCTACTAGAGCCTCCCCGCCCGCCCCCCGAGTGAGGCCTGCGGGAGGGGAGGCCGCGCACTCGGTCCGCTGGGCGACTCACAGGGGTTGGCGCCATCGGCCACGATCAGCATGCGCAGGGAGCTGAGGCTGACGTCCCTCTGCCCTCGCTGAGCCAGGAGAGACCAGTGCATGTCTCGGGACTTCACCAGTGCGGCCCGGGCTGCGGAGGAGGAGCACAGACGGGCCCCGCGTCATGGGAAAGTGGCACCCTCACACCTCACAGACGCACACAGGCGCACGCAGGCGGACAGACAACACAGACTGTGTTCCCGTGCACACACTCCCTGCAGCCATGTCCCGTAGAAAACTCAGATCTGTCTTCCAACTTTAATTTTCTCTTGGAAGCGCTATCTTGTTCTTCCCACGTCTGCTCTTCTGTCTTTTGGGGTCCCCACCTGAGCTGCCGACTCACCCGGCCGTGTGGCTGGGCCTGCCAGGCACTTGGAGGACGCCAGGAGGTGAACAGCTGGACTCAGCCTTCAGTCCTGGCCTCGCACAGCCTAGGGGGCCACACCTGCCAAACCCACCCACGAGGTCAGCTGTCCTCCGTAAAACAGGAGAAACAGAGACAGCCACCGCCCAAAGCTGCCGCAGAGGCACCAGCAGAGCACACGCCCAGGGTCTGCATGCGGTGGCCGGTGCTGCCACCAGCGTGGGCAGACAGGTAAACCCGGTTAGCCGGGACGAGTTAGTGGAGAAAAGAGACCCGAGGCCCAGCCTCAGGGCTTTCTGAAGAAGATGCCCCCTGGTCCTGCGGGAGCAGAGGCAGGGCCGAGGTTGTGCCGGCGCTCGGGAAGCACTGTGGCTAGCCGAGGCGGGGGCAGGGCATGGAGGGGCGCGCTGTGGGCAGCCTCATGGCACTCTGTCTACACTGCGTCGTTGGAATCAACAGCTCTGCTACTGGTGGCTTGAAAAGCTCCAACTTCAGATTAAAACCGTCTCTACTACTCAGAATTGGGAGTACTGATGTGACTGTAAGGGAAATTTCAAGAGAATAACATCAGAGGCCTATGGTCCTCGCAGAAGAGAGCCGTCACTGCGAGGCCCTCCACCAGGGCCGCCCAGGCCGTCACGCAGGCCAGGCCATGTCTGCGACGCGGTCAGGGCGCACCCAGGCTCTGGGGGCTCCTCAGCCGCATCTGCGGTCCTGCATGTAGCTTCATTTTCTTAATCTAAGCACCCTCTTTCATGGAGGACGGACCCAATGCCGGCGCTGCTTCCCGTTACCTTTGTACGAGCACACTTTCTGGATCCAGGACAGCGGGTTCACCTTCATCAGCGCGTAGGGGACGCTGACCACGTGCATCCTGTTCATGACGCTCTGCGGGAGCAAAGGGGGGCGCTCCAGAGGCAGGCCTGCAGGGGCAGCCGGCAGCGGGCCACGCCCCCCAGAGAGGCAAAGCCAACGCCCCGCCCTTCTCATGACGGCACTTCGGTTCAGACAAGGGTCAATTACATCATCTAAAAACAGGGTCCTGGGGTCATGCACTGCTGCAAAGCACAAGAACCCCTCCTGGCGACAACTAGGTCACTTAGCACACGACACTCACTGTTAGCACTCCATGCCACAGACCGGCGTCCCTTTTGAAGTCCAGCACATTTGTTAGCGTCTCAGCTGGAAGTGGACAAAGATGGTTAAACCACTGAGTGACCCTCTTCACAAGTCACGTGCATTTTTAAAGAACCTGAGATGAACACATCATTAACATGAAGACTTTTAGGAAACATACACAGCATTTCCAAACACCACGCACTGATTGATCAATCATCGGTTATCCAAATTACTAGAAAAACTCAAAAGTACATCGTACAATTTTGGATTCAAACAGAGAGCCATGATCGCTGGTCCGAAAACACAAGGCCTGGCGCGCCCGCGGCGGCTGCTCGAGGCTCTCTGTGCGGCGAGATGTGGGGTGAGGACTCGTCGTGGACACGCTGGCTTCTCACTTTACCCCGGACCCCCCCACTTCTCACAGGGAGGCCGCGACCCTGCACATCTTTGGGCAGCATCACGTGCTGCTCGTGCTGCCCCGCCTCCCTGCTCCCCCCGCAGGGGAGGTGGCGGGGCGGCAGCGACCGGGCTGCACACAGCCCCGTGTTCGGCAGGACTTGGCTCCCGACCCCGCACAGGCGCTGTGAGCGAATGTGGCCCCCAGCAAACCCACAGCAACGCCCAGGTGCATCCCCACAGGACGGACCCCGACGGTGAGCACGGCTCTGCTGCGCCGGGAAACGTGAGTGCTTTCTGGGTCCGTCTGTGCACACGCCCCCCTTGTTAGCTACAGAGCCCAGATGAGAAGGGACACATACATCTCGACAAAGAGAAAACCGTGGGACTTGATTTAACAGACCCAATTTTTTAAAAAATTATTAGGCCTTTGCATATATCTAAAATACTTTCCAAATCCCCGCTGGCGTCTTCAGCTACCCCTTTTTATTTCATTATTTTTTTTTACCCCTTACTTTTAACACCCATATTTTAGTTATTTAAACATTCAATTTACTCTCTAGTTTTATTCAATTCCAGTATTGCTATGATAAGGAAACCACCATGTATCCATCTTTATAGTTTTTAAAATAACAGTTCTCTAAGTTAAACATCTAATATTTAACAGGAAATGGGGGGAGGGCTACCTATATGTGACCACCAGAAAATCTACGACCATAAAGATCCCATTTCCATATTTGCACGCACGACAGCTTAAGCCAAAACCACACTCACAGAGAACAGTAATACAAACGGGGGTCCAGTAAGATGGCTTTCCTTTTTTTTAATGCAAAACGCACTGCCCCTGAGCTACGTCCCAGATCGAACCAGCCACCAGGCACAAGCAAGTGTGTGAATTTCATGCTCTGCCAATCAATACACACATGAGTTCTTTGGAAGGGTCCTGAGTGGGGCCACCAGGGTGCCCGAACACCCACGCCTCCAGCACGGGCAGAGAGAGAACCGAGCACCCGGCTCCCGGCCCCACCTGGGCAGAGGCTGGAAGAGCCGCCCACGTGCCCTTACCTTCCGAGTAGCCGCAAGCCTGGGTCAGAGCCCGGCACTGTGCCAGCAAGGATGCGTGGGACACCGTGACCCCCACTGTGCTGCCATCTTTGCCTGTTTTATACTGAAAGATTTCAAGAAAAAAATCCATTACGTGACGCTTCTGGAGGACACACCAGATAGAAGAGGAGGCTGACAGAATTCAAAAAAGAGAAGCGGTCAGTCGCCTGTCCTTCGCTAACCCTCCTGTCACACCAGAGCACACTTTACGCCGTGGCTCTCGGGGGGGACACCCACAGCGGAAACTGGGGCACACCGCGGGGCAAGTGTCCCAGCACAGCGGTGCACGCAGGTTCCCCCCTAACTGCCAACACCGGGGGCCTGGGGAGGGACGATCAAGCAGGAGTGAAACCAGACCTGAGTGAGCTCCCGTCCCCCCCACCCCCCTCTGAGGTGAAGGGAAGACAGAGGGTAAGTGTGAGCCTGTGACTGCCGCGCATACTCTCACGGGAAACGAGCTGGGCCCGTGGGGCCCGTGGGCTCTGAGCTGGACAACGTCAGTACCTCGATGTAGGCAGTCCCGGGCCCTGGGTCCCGGACCGGCGGATGCCAGTCTTTTGGGGGCTTGGTTAGATGCTTCCCATCGATCACCAGCCAGGCAAGTGGGGGCCAACCTGTGAGGGTGCAGACAGGGCACCGGCCCGGGCAAGTGGTCAGAGGGTCTCAGGGCTGAGCTGCCCACCCCTGATCACTGAGCACCCAGGGAGCAGAAGTCTTGGTCCCATTCACTCTGCATTAATTCATATTTAAGTCGGTGGGCGCCTCTGGCCTGTGACCACCATACCGAACGGCACGGGCCTAGACCCTGAACCAGGGGTAGGGGGTAGGTGGCGAGATGCACAGGCTTGTGACCAGGACCTGGCTCCTGAACACTCCTTAGCCCACGTAACGTTCGGCCGCCATGAAAGGACACCTGGGCACTGCATGCGGACTCCCCCGCCCTCAGGACCTACCTTTGAAAGCCGCCACCTCTCCGGTCTGTGCCTTGGGCAGGCCCTTCTGACAAGCGTCCGTGGTCAGGGCCAGGGCGACGCCGCAGCTGCCCAGAAGAAACCCGATCTGCTGGCTGCCAGCGTCCTGCACAAAACACGGCGAGGTGCTCACGGGGCCGCCCCCGAGGGCCCGGCCCCGCTCAGGCCCACGCACAGAAAGCGGAGCGCCTCACCTCACCTTCGCAAAGTCCTACAACCCAATCCTATGGAGGTAGACACTATATTTTCATGAGTAACGTACAAGCATTTTTAAATGTAAAAGATATATTTTTGCAATGAAATATCAAGTTCTAGATAATGGGCTAGTTTCTCAAGATGTTTTCCTGTAAATGACATTTGGGAGCATTTTAATAAACTCCAAAAATAGCGGCATGGAAATTTCCACTTGAATTACATTTAAAATCACAGATAAACCTGGGGAGGCCCGACCTTTGACACCTGTACTTATTTCCCACAGAAACTGCATTCCCTGTCAGTCCTTCTTCCACACAGGTCCCTTAGTAAAGGGTTGTCATTTTCTTCCTACAGGTTTAACAAATCTCTTGCTTCTTCCAAAGAATCTCTGTAGTTAAATATCTACTCATCATAGATTATCCTTTGAGATACACTGGTTTTATTTAAAAGTTTATGTTTGGGATTTTTGAGTATTTGTTGCCGACAGGGCTCACTGTAAGTACCTGAACACTGAAATGGTAGGGAACTCTCATCTTCTAAGATACATGCTTTGTCTACTCCTAAAATGCTATTTGTTTTCCATAACCAGATTACTGACATTTACACCTAAAATGTACTGGCCACCCAG
Source organism: Mungos mungo (assembly GCA_004023785.1). NCBI lineage: Eukaryota > Metazoa > Chordata > Mammalia > Carnivora > Herpestidae > Mungos > Mungos mungo. The sequence continues at coordinate 9,739 of PISW01014848.1, read as the reverse complement.
AACAGCAGCAAGCCCCCACATTAACCATTTGTTGACAACAAAAAAGCTTGCTGTTAAGTAAGTGTACTGAAATGAGAGAAAATTTCCATCTTGCATATTCAAAACTATCACTTAGAAGTGAGCTAGTGTGTGATTTATTTATTCCCAAGAAATGAAAACTATCATCAATAAGCATATGGTTTTGAGAGAAAGTGTAACAAAATCTTACCAAATCATAAATTCTATCCATCAGAGGAAAATATGCTCCCTGTTTGTACTGAAAATTTCACCGAGGTAATAGCTCCATCTACAGCTCCTACAAGGCCCTCTCACCGACAAGATGCATAAGGAGTGACTGTAGATGGAGCCGCATCTAATGTCTCCCGGGGCCCTGCCTGCATCCCCGCCTTGGGTCGAAGCGGCGCCTGCCTGGCGGACGGCGTCCTTCCCTGGGAGGGCCAAACAGGACGTCCGAGTCTGCGCGTCACCTTGGAACAAGACGCCGCGGCCCGGCCCGGACGAGCTACCTTTCTTGTTAGCGGCACTTCTATGGGGACGGGAACCAGCTCTGCCAGGAGACAGCCATAAAACGCCACCATGAACATCACAGGGTCACTGTTGGGAAACACCAGGGCCACCTGCAACAGCATGAAGGGAAACCATGAAGCATGCGATCAGTCTCAACACAGGTCTCTGCGGACTAGATGGAATCTGGGACAGTGTAGATGATCTTACAGCTTTTCAAATTGGGTTCAGAAAATGTAATTTGGGGGTTGCTTTTTGGTCTTTAACTTCCCTCAACCATGTAACTTTTCATAGTTTTTAGACTGAGATCTTTATTCCACATGCAAAAAATAATTTAAAATGTGTGCCTGAAGGCAGCCCAGCACCAACCAGTCTGGCTGTGGGATGGAGACCCGGCCCCGTGCACTCCGACTATCCGGGCAGCTGAGGCTCCCTAGCGAGGCACGGCCCCCTGCATCCACCAGCCCAGGCAAGAAGTGCCTTGAACCAACAGGAGGAGTGCTCGGAATCAAATTATACCTAAAGTATCTTCAGAAGGTAAAGTCCCAACACCGAAGATTTAGCCGAACTGATCTTCACTCAAGACTTCGGTGTACTGACGGGGAAGGGGGGAGGGCACCGAACACCTCAGCCAAGACCCCCACAGCTGTTGCCTCCTGCAGAGTCCCCTGGGGGGCCTACCTGGTCATCATGCTGCCACTGTTTAAATCATATGCTCTATTTTATTTATGTTATGTTTTTATTTTTCTCAAAAACATTTTAAAAAGAATTTGAGACGACAAACGTACTAATGAAAAACAATACCCATACGCTCCACCCTTCCTCACTCCCCAAGGCGGCCACTTAAAAAATATTCTCAGGGCGCCTAGGGGGCTCAATCAGTTAAACGTCTGACTCTGATTTTGGCTCAGGTCATGATCTCATGGTCGTGAGCTTGGGCTCTGTGCTGACAGCATGGAGACTGCTTGGGATTCTCTCTCTGCCTCTCCCTGGCTGGTGCACCAAAATAAATAAATAAATAAACATTTAAAAAAAATCTTATATCTTCCTCCTGCTATTTACTCTCATGCTTTTAAATATTATGCTTATACTGGTATATTCTATTTTTTGAAAATGTCTCTGTACCGATTATATTTCCTATCACTGTAGATGAACACTCAGCCCTGTGTTCCTGCCTCTTTCTCTTCCCCTATCCTCCAGTTTTCCGCTTCTTAGAACATCTGGTAAACTTAAAGGCTATTTATGGAACAGGAGTTTTATAAGCCCCAAATCTTGTAAGAAGTGTGCTTGGAACCAGAAGCGGTAAGTCCGAATAAGGGCTGCCAACTCGGGCCCTTGCGACACAAAGCTGCTATAGCTCTTCCCTTCAGAGGACAAAACGCGAGCTGCCCTGTGTCTCTGCACAAGGTCTGGAAAGCGCGTTTCCAGCAAGTTAATTGGTTGAAAAGGGCAACGCTCTCCTTCAAAAGTTGGTATTAACAGACCAGAACTATGACCTATAGCTTTGAGACTAGATGTTTGGCATAAAGACATTTTTAGAGAATTCGTTATAAAGAGTAGTGTCTGTTCACTTTTATAAACTCTATTCCTCACGGGAAGAGAAATTTGCCACCCACATCTCATAATTAGCTCATTCACTGTGATCCTGTCACTCTTTCATAATCAACCTAATTAACTAGGTGGACTCTCTCACAAGTCAAGAAGAACATCTGGACGTCTCTGCCCTGTCCCTGCAGGAATCTTTTTCAAGAAAAATAAATTAGTGATTCTTGGATTGATTTTAAAGCACACCGTCAATCGGGAGTTCTTACACACTCGTCCCGAAACACAAGCATCGTTCTCGTGCTAGTCACACGTCTACAGCCTCGCCCACCGTCTGCTGGCGGTGACCGCTACCGCCGCCTTGACCTGCTTTGCTCTCCACGTTTCCACTGGGCAATTTGTTCTAAAATGCTCCACCAGTATGTGAAATACCTGGGGAAAGTATTTTCTAACTAACCAACCAGTCAGGTAAGCTCCTGAGTCTTACCAGATCCCCAGCAGCAAGCCCCCATCCTGGGGCCTCTGTCCTCCTGGGCCGCCCTGCACGGCAGCTGACTCCCGCCCCCGGAAGCTCAGTCTTGTTTCTGTACCCGGTCCTGCTCCGTAAGCGGTGAGGAGCTTTGCCCGGCTTTGCCGCAGGCCCTGCCCTTCGAAGCTACCGCCCTCCAGCTCCAGGATGCCGACCAGCACCACTACAACCGTATACAACCCTCCACTCTCTGCCCTCCTTCCCGCCTGCGCTCCTGCTGCCCGGACGCTGGACCTTCCTGACCAAGTCTAACGTCCCCACTATTTGTCCTTCCCACTTTCCGTCTCTGAGTCCTCCCTACTAGCATCGTTTCCTTGGTTGATGGAGCAATGTGTTCATCTGAGTTCTCCAGGGATACTAATAATATTTATAAATATAATATATAGTATACATACATACTGTAAATATAAAACAATAATTATTTTAAATTTCTTTTTTGTTTCTGGCTTTCTTCGAAGTTTCTTCTCTTCTTCCCCCCTCTTTCCCCACTGCCCTGGCCACCATCCCCTTTTCTTGTTTTTCTCTTCTTTGCCCTTTGGTGGTTCTCTTTCATTCAGGTTTCCTTCTTCAAACTTCCTTGGCAACTAGTTCTATCTAAAAAGTGGGCACTCACAGAGTTGCCTGAACCTTACAGGCTCGCTGCTGGGTGATGTGACCACCGGCAGCCCCCTCACTAGGTTTTCTCACGGCTGGGCGTGCTGTCCCCCACCCCGGATGCTCCGGAATACCCGCGCTCCTGTCTGGTTCGGTTTGCCTGGGGCAGTGCTCGACGACAGAACTTTCTATGATGATGCAAATGTTCTATCTTCAAGCTATCAAATGTGGTAGCTCTTAGTCACCGGTGGTTTATGAGCCCTAGAAACATGGCTTGTGTGACTGAGGCACTAAATTTTTGGTCAACTTAGGCAGCCCCATGTCTACGGCCAAAAACGCTGGCCAGCGTGGTAAGTGCAAGGGACAGCGCGTCTCTAGCCCCCTTCGCAACCACCTGTGCGGGGAGGTAAGAGGGGGCGGCCCGGCCATATGGAGGACAGGAAGAGACGAATAGGGAACACATAGAATTTCAAAGTTAGGTCAATGTCTTCTCATAAAACTCAAGCTTTGGGGACCTAATATTTCTTAATAGCTTTATTAAAACCAATACATATGAAGTCAAAGAGGAAAGAAGTTGAAGAGTCAGTGGTTGGGCCATGAGGAACAATAAATGGAAAGATCATCTTATGTACGTCGTCATAAACTTTTTCCACATTTTAATATTTTTTCTTTGTTGACTTTAAATCCCTTGTGTTAATGCTGTAAGTCTAACCAACTGATGGAATACTGATTTCAATGAGACATATTATTAGAATTTCTATTTTTGCTCACTCCAATAAGTTATATTCTATTTACTTACTCTGTCTCCAGGTTTAAGTAGTGGTTCATTCTTACTAGTCAGTTTATTAAGTAGAGTATAAGCTAGTTTTAAACTCCGACTCCAAAGTTTGCCTAAAATAAAATAAAAACACTAAGCAATGTAAAATTTAAGAAACTAATAATTAACATTTTAATGTAGCAATCATAATATCCCATAATGTACCATTACCCTATTGTTGGAAATTCAGGTAGTTTCCAACTGATAACTGTTTTGCCCAAGGCTGTAATGAACAGCGTAGTTTTCTCTTAAACACAACTTATAGATTTATTTTTCTTAATACAAAACTAGAACAGGATTTTATAATAGAAAATATAGAACACAGAAAAGCTAGCAGGAAAAAGTCAGCATTCTTCCGGTTACATAATGTACACACACACACACAAGCATATATACTTATGTGCAATTTTCAAGAAATGCGACAATACTCCACTCTGATTTTTTCACTCAGCGCTGCACTGGGAATGCATTTGCACGTCATTGACTATACATACACCACATCTCTTATCAGAGCGGCATATGATAGTTTTGGCATATAATTCTTTTAACCTTTATAATCACTGAGGTGGGTCCTATCTCCGTCTCTAGGTCTCACTCAAGACGGTACGGGAGAGGCAGCAACCTGCCCAGAGCCACGGGCTGCTGGAGTGGTGTGTGTGGCCCCCCAGGACCCCGTCCCCTAGTCCCAGGACCCCTCCCCTCTGGCACGCAGTCTCAGTACAGAGCCCAGCCCTGGTGGATGCTCAACAAAGGACCGCATCCCTGCAGAAGATGGGAGATGAAACAAAGAGTCAAGGTCCCTGGGAAGGCAGACCGACGCCAGGGTGACAATGACAGGAAGGCAAAAAAACTCGAGTCCGTCCCCAACACCCACAGCAGCCTCGACATTTACCCCTGCAGTAATGTACCAAAGAGGTAACACAAAAGTCACGATTTACCCCCCTCAATTTCCTGTGGAACAATCACATGAGTTTGAGCAGCCATGCCCTCTGAATAAGCAGTCAAGCTCCACTGCAAACAGTCCTAGACCTGGACGCGACACTGGGGAGTGAGCGAACTGTGAGACCCAAGAAACAAATGAGAAAAAAAATATTTGAGTCAAAGCACTGTTGCCTTTGTGCATATACAGAAAGGTCAATGCAAGATGTTGATAACTGTAATGCATACAGACTTCCAAACGGAAGCCAGCTCTATAGAAAAAGAACAATGCGTCAGGACCAAGTTAATCTCAAGAACGCAAAAAGTTTCAACCGAAAATCAACATAATTTGTCACATTAGCAAAGGTGAAAAAAAGTAAAACTTAAAAATCATTCAGGATTTTAAATGATTTTTAAAATCCTTCTTAAATTCAGAATGAAAGGAAATTTCCTTAAAGTAATAGAGCCTATCTTTAAAAATCCTATAGGAAATATCATAACTAATGCTCAGATATTAAAAGCTTTCCCTGAAGAAGTAGAAATAAGTCAAGGACAAAGGCCTCTTTACTGAAAGTCTTAGCCGATGCAGTAAGGGGGCGGGGTGCAGAGAAGGTAAACAGTTGGAAACAAACTGCCATTATTTGCGGATGACGTGACTGCGCACATCAGGTATCTTTCATATCTGAAATTAGCAAGGCAGCCAGACACAGCAACAGTGTACAAAGACTATCTCATTTCTGTATACCAGCAATAAATAGTAGGTAAAAATTTTCAATGATTAAATTTACAATATAGGGGCGCCTGGGTGGCTCAGTCGGTTGAGTGGCCAACTTCGGCTCAGGTCATGATCTCAGGGTTTGTGGGTTCAAGCCCCGCGTAGGGCTCTGTGCTGACAGCTCAGAGCCTGGAGCCTGCTTCGAATTCTGTATCTCCTTCTCTCTCTGCCCTTCCCATGCTCATGCTCTCTCTGTCTCTCAGAAATAAATAAAAAATTAAAAAATAAATAAATAAATTTACAATATAATTAAAACAAACATGCCACACACCTAAGAATGTGTTATAAACGATGTGCAGTCTCACCACAAAAAACTATAAAACATTACTGAGGTAAAGAGAAGGCCTGCACGAACGGAAGGACATATTGTGTCCACGCACTGGAAGACTCACTAATGCAAAGGTGTTAATTTACCAGCGGTTCAAAGCAATGATAAAATCTCCACCGGCCTGTCTGTGGCGCTTGACAAGCTTATCCCAAAGCTGGCGCGGAAACACAGGGGCGAGCAGCCGAGACGCTCCTGCAGAAGGAGGCAAAACCCCTCCATGCGTGTCAAGACTACCAAGCCACGGGAAGTTCAGCCAGTGGGCCGGAACAAGGGACCCCACAGCCCCACCAGCTGCGGACGAGGCCCCCAGGACGCAGGCGCGCTGGAGAAGAGCGGCGGCCCCGGGGGAAGGAGCGCGGGCAGCCGGCTCTCGGTCCCGAGCCCCTGCCCCGGGACCCGTCCCCACGGCACACGCACACCGCAGAGCTCTCACGGGAGAGCAGGGGAGCTCCGCGGTCCCGGCGCAGGGAGAGTCCTTGAGAACACGATCGAAAGGTGAAGCCGGGAGGACCCTCTGCTCACTAGACTCGCGTTCGGGAGGAACGGCCAGAGCACAACGTGGGAGATGCTTCTAGCACCTGTCACTGACAAGGACTTGCATCCAGAGCCCATAAAAAATCCCCTCAAATAACCCTATAGTAAAAAAATGTGTAGAGGCACCTGTGTGGTTCATTCAGTGAACCATACGACTCTTGATTTTGGCTCAGGTCATGATCAGGTCATGATCTCACGGTTCGTGAGTTCAAGCCCCACATAGGGCTTTGCGCGGGCGGTGTGGAGCCTGCCTGGGATTCTCTTTCTCTCGCTCTGCTTCTCTCCTGCTCATGCTCTCTCTTTCAAAATACATACACTTTCAAAAATTTTCTTAATGTGTAAAAGATTCAATAGTATTAACAAAAGAGAAAATCCAGACAATTAAAAAAAATCCAGGAAAAGATCTCAACCTGCCTAGTCTTCAGGAAAATGCAAATTAACACCAAGATAAAATACTCCTATCTCACTGTCACAAGATTAGCTACAATAAGCCTGACAGTGCTGGGAACAGGGCTAATGCACTGATAAGGTAGGCATAAACTGGGAAAGTCTGGCATTATCTGATGAATGTGAAGATACACATAGTCTCAGACCCAACACTTCCACTCTGAAGTATATACCCTACAAAATTACACGCTTATGTACCAGGTGGCGCATTCCAGAATGTTCCTAGCAGCAGTTTGTGATAGCCAAACCTGGATATCACCCAAATGTCTAGCAACATTATAACCAACCGATATGTAGATCTTGATATACGTTCATTCCTCGACAGAGATCAATGTGCTGCAATTATACTCAAGATTATGGATGAATCTTAAAAGCGTAATGGAAGAAGATTCTGCTTCCAAGTAGGAAAGAGTACTGTGGCAGACTGGAGCTCTCACCTACAAGAATTTAAAAAAACTGGGTAAAATGCAGAAACCATCTGTTGGAGGCAGCAAAGACACCTAGAGGAGCTAAGACTCCAGAGGAGACGGAGTATCTCACGGCCTCGTGCCTGTGGAGCACTCCCACTGAGGCACGAAGAAATCAGCAGAGCTGCTGGCAGAGGCTGGGGGCCGTGAGAGCACAGCCAGCCTCCCCCTTCGGAGATCTGAGTCCTGGGGCTGTGAGCGAGAGGAGGCTGAAAATCCACGTTGAAAACTTCTGAAAAGCAATGAGAAATTCTTAGAAGTACATGAGACAGAACCCAGGGCTGGGGAACCCTAGAGGAAAAGCACACACAGGTGCTCAGAGCTAGGCCAAGCCAGCCTTGACTCGACTGCAGCGACCAGCCACCAGGGTGCCTACCAAGAGCAGAGAAGAAGGAACATCTCTCAAGGAAGATGACATCATCGGGAGCCTCCGCAACTGCTTACACACAGTGTCCATCATTCAATCAAAAAGGCACCAGGCATCCCAGAAGACAAGTCCCCAGACTAAAACGAAGAGAAAGCACAGACAAGAGCAGCAGGCCTGGAGGCGACCCGCCCTGGAGCTCACGGAGAAAGACCTTTAGCCATGGAAAGGAATGTCTGGATTCTGGGAAATGAAGACAATGCATGGAATGATATAGAGTTTTCCTAGAAATTAGAATAGGAATTAGAATACAGAAGTGAAAATTCTGAACTAAAAAGACAATCTCTAAATTAAGAACTCTTCAGGAATTTCACAATACAATAGAAATTTCAGAAACCAGAATTAGAGATTTTGAATTAAGGAAAATTAAAAAATGTCCAAACTGAAGTACAAATGACCCTTGAAAAACACAGGTCCACTTACATGTGGATTTTTTCCAATAGACAGAGTACAGTACTGTAGATGTATTTTTTCTTCCTTAGGATTCCTTAGGATTTCCTTAGGATGTGGGGCTCAAACTCACGAACTGTGAGATCATGACCAGAGCCAAAATCAAGAGTTGGATGCCACCCAGGCACCCCATCTTCCTTACGATTTTCTTAATAACATTTCCTTTTCTCTAACTTACTTTATTGTAAGAATACAGTATATGAAACATATAAAAATATGTGCTAATCGACTGCCTAGATTATCGGTAAACCTTCTGGTCAACAGGAGACTAAAAGTAGTTAAGTTCTGGGAGAGTCAAAACTTGTACTTGGGTTTTCAACAGTGCCCCTAACCCCTACATTGTTCAAGAGTCAACTAAGTATATAGAAAAGAATACAAAATACAAAAAAAGAACATGAAAGCTACTCAGGATTCAACAAAAGTGTAAGTGTGATCAAAGTCTGAGAAGAAAAGGAGAGAAAGACCCAAAAAAATGAATTCGACAGGTAGAGGCAGTCCACAGCCACATTCCTCACACTGGGCCATGAGCTCGTCCCTGAAAGAATTACACGCCAATCTCCAGTGAACACAGGGGCCAAGATCCTCAACAACATATGGGTTAAAGCAAATCCAGACATTTGTTAAGAAGATATCATAGCCAAGTGGATTTATTCTAGGAATGCAAGGACTGCTTAACATTTGCAAGTTAATCAGTGTAACTCATCAAATTAAGTGGAGAGGAGAGAGAAACCATATGATAATCTTCAGAGCAGAAAAAGTATGTGATAAAATCCAAAGCCATCTATTATAAAAAAAAAAAACAATTTGTACTAAACTAGGAAGAGAAGGGAATTTATTTAATCTGACAAAGAATTTCTACTACAAAACAAGCAAAAAAACTACAGCAAACATCATCCTTCATGCCCCAAAGCTCTCCACCAAAGATGGAGGAACCGGAATGCCCGCCCTCCAACACCGTCCCGCCAGCTCTGACTCGTGCAGTGAGGCAAGAAAGAGGTGAAAGGTGTAAGTATCAGAAAGGCCAAGATAACACCGAGGACATGATTTTGAACACAGGATGTCCAATATGGACAAAGTGCTAATAAACAAAATAGAATAAGCTAACTTAACAAGGTCACTAGATACAAAATCACCATCTGAGGAAATCAATTGCACTTCCATATATAAGCACCAATTTCTAACCATTCTGTTCCAACAGGAATAAATCTAATGAAAGGTGCTTAAGAGCTCTGTACTCAGAAGTATAAAACCTCCCTGAGAGAAATTAAAGAAGGCCTTGGAATAGGGGGGATACTCCACAGTCATGAACTGGAAGGTTCTGTAACTGTAATAACATCGATTCTCTTCAAATTGAACTACAGAATCGACACAGTGCCAATCCATATCCCAGCAGGAATCTTTCTGGAGACA
>PISW01014847.1:0-19318 GCA_004023785.1 Mungos mungo | reverse complement strand
GGGGGATGGGGCAGGAGAGGCTGGAGGGGGGATGGCAGGCCTAGGTGGGGGGACGGAGGACAGCAGGGCAGCTGTGGAGAGAGGTGAGGGTTGCGGTGCCTGTAACCAGAGGGTCCAGCCAGGGCAGGAGAGAGCTGTACGAGGAATCTGTTGATGATCTCCTGTGTTGCCAAAAGACCCTTTAAGTTGAGAGGAGGAAATCACATTTCTAGTCCTTCGCATGGAATGAAGAGCTAAGAAACGAAGTTAGGCAGTAAAATCATCTTAGGCTGAGCGCTGACCAAAGCTCTGGAGCGAAGAATGAGCATCACACTTTGCCAAGAGACTCAGAGGGCCTCAGTCACGGATACTGAGATTTCCGGGTTTCACGGGGACCCTGGAGCTGAATTGTGGATTCTCGTGAACACACACATTCATAAAATCCCATTACACATTCACAGGAGATCTGGTGCCTGCTTTTTGCTCTTAATACTGAGGTCACCAAGCAGGGAAGAATACTCAGGGAAACAACATGCTCCGTGCCCGTGAAGTGCCAGCAGGCGAGGCCGCGAGACCACGACGCACGAGTCACGGCAGGTCTGCGAGAGCCAGCGGGTCAGGCCCCTGGGGAGCGACTCTGCCCGCAGCTGTGCACCAGCTTCCGCACCCGGTCCTTCCGCGGAGCCTCGCAGCGGCCACAGACATCAACTCCCTCACGCCACGCTTACCGGGCGTGCTGTCACAGCCACCGTCCAGGTGAGCGGGGAGTCAGCAGACAAACACTAAGAGAACCTGTTTGTCATCCATGGGACCCGATGGATACAGGGCCCTTCTGTCCTCCTTCCAATCAGTTCCTGCTGTGGGGACAGAGCCCCTCATCTCCCGATGTCTGGGGGCGGGGGGTTGGCTGTAAACTGTCCTTGGAGAAGGAAATCCTTGCCGACGCCGCCCGGAGGCTAGGCAGCCGCAGGAAGGCCACGTGGGCTGTTAGAACATGGACAAGGTCAGCTCCCTTCAGCATCAGCCTGAAGCAAGTCCGCCCCGAAGGCGTGCAGCAGCGGGGGGGGGGGGGCGCCCACCTCCGGGACCACCCTTCATCCCACCCAGAGCGACCTCTGGGGCGGTGGCACCAGGACGGGGTCTGACCAAGGTGCTGAACACTTGGGGACTCGTGCCAGGATGCCCGTGGACGCGCAGGGACCCCGACCCACGTGGCTCCTGCCCGTCACGAACACGTTTTCCCTCAGTCCTGCATCTGGGGACACTCGGGAACCAAAAGGCAGAGCGGAGCCATCTCAAGCCGTCCTCCCCTGACAGATCACTGATTTTCAGGGAATTTAACCAAATTCCGCCACTCAGGATGCTTTGTTCTCAGATGTGCCTTGGGCTTTATTAAATTTCAATTTATAAAATATCATGAAAAATTCTATATAAATTTGGTCTCTTCTCCTTCAAAACATCTCTCTGCAAAACTTTCTCTGCATGAATCACCCTGACTCACTCGGTACCTGGGGAACGGACAGGAAACACGTCTCGGAGACTGCCTGCGTGCTAGCCACCACAGCACTCTGTTAATCCTGACAACTCCCGCCCTCCACCCACAGAATTAAGGTTCTGAGGGATTAAATCAACGGTCTACACAGCATTAGATCTAAGGCCTGAGTCTGACTCTCGGCCTGAGAGTACTGGGACCCGCCCCTACCAGTGACCAACACTGGAACGCACTGAGGGGACAGTGGGGCCAGGCCTCCTGAGCCACGTCCAGAACGTCCACCCACAGACCCAAACGAGTGCACGAGGCCCCGCTCCTCCGGCTCCGACGAAAGCCTGGGCCACCTCAGCGCGGCCACGGTCGTGTGCGGGTGCGTGGAAGCGTCACGCAGACCATGGAGCGTGTTATACATATCTGCTCCTACCCCCTCTTAAGGTGCACGGGGAAGTGCGTTTAGCGGCTGCTCTGCTGAAGCGCAGAGCTGCGGCCGAGCGCGGGGAGGCTGGCCGGGAGGCCTGCCTGGCTCAGCCCCCCCGGCGTGTCCAGGCCGGTCCTGCTCAGGGACCAGCGAACAGGGACCCTCGTTCACACGGCTTTCGTCTACTTCTCGCGTCCATCGCTCACACCACATGCAGGGACCCAGACCGGACGACGACCACCGTGAACTCTGGTGCGACAGCGGTGCCTGTTTCTGAACCCGTGGGGCTGGAGTGACCCGCACGCGGGCGGGCTCCGGGGGTGCCGACATCCGAGCTGAGCGCCGTCCGCACTGGCTCTCTGGGTCAGGCCCTTGCTCTGCACAGTCCATGGGGGCAGCCCCAGGTCGGCGGCTTGGGCTTGGCCGTGGTCTGGAGCCATGTGGGCTGAATCCGCACCCACACCCCCAGAAATAAGGGGCGACGCTCTGGGCTCGGGCTGGAGGTTGGGGTGTTTCCACTGCTGACGGACATGAGGTCAGCGCCCACTGACACCTTACAGAGGCGGAGAACGTGGGCATCGGAAGACACCAAGCCCCTCCACCACCCGCCTCCACGTTCGAGGGCACGCAGGCCGGTGGTGCCCTGGGCTGAGACCCAGGCTTCCAAGCCCCCGCCCAGGACTCTCCACTGTGACTGGAAAGTACCTGCTTCTGCCAAAACCTGGAAGCGACTTCCAACCCCAGGGTGGGAACTGATGCCCGGAAGCCACCTGTGGGACACAGGGTGACACGGGAGCGCCAAGCACCGGATGGACCGGAGCTACAACTCCTCTCCATCCAACACAGGCCTCTGTGCAGGAAAACGCCCCTCATACGGCCGCACTCCACGGCGACCTCCGAGTCCCACGGACAGGGGCGGCAGAGGCTCGGAGACGGGCTGACCGTCCAGGCGGCGCGGTGCAGGCGCAGTGCCTGCCCACGCCCGGGCCTCCGCACCGGCTAGCTCAAGGTCTGCGGGCATCCGGGTGGTGAGGGCCGCCGTGTGAACAGAGTGCTGCCCTCACACCGCGCGCGCCCAGAGCGGCCAGACACCAAGGTCCACCCCCAGCGCCCACGCCACAGTGAGCCGCAGCTCTTCTCTGCAGACAACTTGCTGCCTTGAAGGAAAGGTGTAGACGGAAATATGGAGCCAGAGCCACGGTATTTCCCCGACAAGTCCGACTTAAGGAGGCTCCCTCCCTGTGTGAGGCTGGGGGCGGGTCGGAGCCGCCTGTAACGGCCCCACGGTCGCGAGGGCACATCACAAACGGACATGCGTACTCGGCTCCCGGGCCAGGGGTGCCGCTCCGACCATGAGTACCAGGCCACAGAGAAGAAGGACAAGGGTGCCCGGGTGCCTGGCCGAGCCCCGCCTGGCTGGAACTGCCGGCAGGCCTCCAGCACTCGCAGGGGCGAGGTCCTGAGGCTCAGAAACCCTCACATTTGCAAACACACCCACGGCACCTCCTTCCTAAGAGAATTCCACATTCCAGCAAAAACCCTCATTTTCTGAAACCTCCTTGCCTTCGATTCCACTGACAGCACCACTGGTTTTCTTTATAGGGCTGTTTTTCCCACCTACAAAGAGACAATCTGTGTCACTTCATAAAAATCCTCTATCAACTCTCCGTGGAAACAGCCCCTCGCGGTACAAGCACGCGGCAGGAATTCACATCCTCGGCCGACTGCTGAAAACTCCTCATGCCTGGGGAAAAGGAACTCAGGAGACCGTGCAAACGATCAGTGCTTCCCCCGGTCCGGCTGAACACAAAACACACACACACACAGCCAGCAACAACCACCGAGCGCTCACTGCACACCTGGTGGGCTCCGCGCGCTGGGGCACAGCACACCGGCGACTGAACTTGCACACGCCTCGTTGGGCGCCACCGTGCCCACTCCGCCAATTCCGCAGCAGAGAGCGCGGAGGAGCGCGCCCGGTGGGAGCCGGCCAGGAGCTGGGGTCCGCGCCCCAGTGCTGTGCACACTCTCCGTGGCGAGCGGAACTGGTCAGACAAGACCAAGCAAGCGAAGGGGGGCAGCTAACTTCCAAGCAGCGGCAAAGTACACGGCTTGATGAGAGAAAGGGGGCTTTCTGGTTGGGCTGAATACACCAAAAAACAGATAAGAAACTTGGGATATCAAGACTTACTATATTTCTAGTCAATATTAAAATCCAACCGCCACGTGAAAGCCCACAGAATGGGAGAAAATGTCCCCAAATCCTACATCTGAGGAGGGACTGATACCCATAATACACAAAGAACTCCTCCAAGTCAACAAAAACAAAGGAATTCAAGAGCTGCCAAAGGACCAGAAGAGACAGGTCTCCCCAGAAGACCTACAGACGGCCAGGGAGGCCGGGCGAAGATGCGCACCACCAGCCGTCACAGAGGAAACCCAGTCAAAGCCCCCACCTCACAGCCACGGGAAGGCCGTCGTCAAAGGAACAAGTGACAGGCGATGTGGACAGCTGGAAGCCACGTGCACGGCTGGCCGCGGTGGACACCCTGCTGTTCCTTAGACGGTTACACACGGGGTCACCGTACGACCCGGTGGTCCCACCCTGGCTGTGGAGCCAAGCGGGTGGAGCAGGCCCCCGGGCGACCGCACGCCGTGCGCACCAGCAGGGGAATGAAGGAGACGCGGGGCGCACATACCAGGGAACGGAATTCTGCTGGAGAGGCGCACGAGGTTCTGGCTCCCCCACACCCCAGACAAACCCCGAAGACGTCACAGTGCACGAGGCGCGCAGACACAGCCGGGCCAACACTACGATCCACTTCGGTCGAGGAATGATAATTTGCCTGGAACAGCAAGCCCAGAGAGACAGAAAGCAGAGGGGGGTCCCCGCCTGGGGGCGCGGGGTCTCCGTGACGGTGACCGAGGCCGGGAGAGGACGATGATGTTCGCACGACTCTGTGAGGGCCTTCAGGCCGCCTAACCACACCTGCAGGGAGGTGGCAATGGTTCGTTTTCTGTACACCTTCCACGGAGAATCCGGCGCCTCCGGACCCTCGGCACCTGCCCGTGGGGCCTTCCGGCCGCAGCGGCCCCTTCCCCCGGGTGCCCCACACTCGCACCCACCCTCTCTGCAACGCGGTTCCCTCCACCGGCCGCCTGCTCCCAACGGGTCTTCCGGCTGCTGGCCGTCTCCTCCCCGAGCGTGGCCGAGGCGAGCCCAAGGGACTGTCCACCTGCCGCCAGCGGCCGCTGGGCCAAAGCTGCGTCGGAGTCCCCTGCGTGTCAAGCTCACCCCGGGGCGGCCATGTGGCACACGTTTACTAACCCCGGGCTGCAAGAATCAGAGGGAGACCGTGAAAGTGAGCGTCAGCATCACAGTCCCCAGACTGCTCAGGGCCCCCCGGGGACATGGCCACCGGATCACCTACGCTCGCAAGGGAAACAGAGCAGTGCTCACCCTCGGTGGGGGCACGTAAACTGTCACCTTACGAGAGTTCAGTTTCATCACTAAACTGTGCTACGTTCCTCCCAACGCGTCGTGTCGCTGTGAGGCTGGGTTCCTGGTCGTGCCTTCACTCAAGGCACAAGGAAAACTCAGTGTGGGAACCGGAAATGAAAGCAAGTCGGGGAAGCCGGGAGCACCCACGGGGCACATGTCCCATCAGTACGTGCGCACGGCTGTTCGAGAACGAGACGTGAATGTCTTTATTTCCGTTTACGTGCGTTCTTCCCGAGGCACGACTGACGAGTAACATGAGTTTCACACGGACAACAGTGGTTACATACATGTATGTACTGAAAAACGGTCTCCACGACTGCAGTTAACGTCCGTCACCACACGCAGCCCCTTTTTCTCCTGTGGTGACAACGTTAAAGACTGACCCGCAGCCACCTGCAAATTTCCGATACAGAGTCACTAGCCGTGCTCTGTCTTGCACCCTCAGGACTTACTTGTAACTGGAAGTTTGTATGTGCAGTTTTTAAACTACTACTACTATGTGAGGACTTAAATACTCAGCAAATTGGTGAAACCTAACCACCTAATAAAATGAAAGGCAGGCACTTATTCTGGCCAGGGGCACAGAGATGGGCTGAAAAATCAACATACAGACTTTAACCGATGCTGCCGTCAGGCAAGGCGTGTAAGCCCAAAGCCCCTTCCTTTTCCTACAAAACAATGTTCTGACTCAACGTCGGAGTAATTGTGCTAATTTTCACTGTGCATCTGTCGACGGCATTCGACGGATAAGTGCGCAGCAAAGACCCTCGGGGGCAGAGCCCACAGCACTCAGGAGCCCACGCAGAGCCCCACACGGTCCCCGTCCGCAGGCCGACTGTCCTGGACCGTGGGAGTCCCACCAGAACGCCTGCACCAACAGAGCCTCTGAAGGAACCGAGCTTGCCGAGGAAGCCGCACGTAAACAGGAGGCGGCGCCTGTGCAGCAGACGTCAGACGTCTTTACACTCTTCACGCAAACCATCATCTTCTTCAACTCTGCGGTCTGAAGGCAGGTGGCCCTGACACACTCATGCGCGCTCTTTAAAGGTCCCTAATATGCCATGAAGACTTTACAAAAATGCAAATTATTATAAGCATGTATAGTATAAAATGTTATTATTAAAAAGCAGGCTTTAAAACATTATGTAAGATTTTTCTGAAAATACAAGCATTTGATTTTTTATCATTTTACTGGATTCTTTTTTTTGAAGTTTATTTTGAGAGGCATGGGAGGGGCAGAGGGAAGGAGGGAGAGAGAATCCCAAGCAGGCTCCACGCTGCCAGCACACAGCCCAACGTGAGACTCGAGCTCACAGACCATGAGATCACGACCTGAGCTGAGATTCAGGGGCAGACACTCAACCGACTGAGCCACCCAGGAGCCCCCGTTTTTACTGGACTCGTAAGTTTGTCCAAACTACTTCTCAGAATCTGGTTACTGAGAAACAAGGTCTGCAAAGAGAAAATCCGGCTCCCTGCGGACTCGGGGTTTGAGAGGGCGAGCGTGCCGGTGCTTGGTCCTCCAGGCAGGCCCGGTGCCAAGGCGTCCCGGTCCCCCGACACCTGCACCTTCAGGAGGAGCCTCAGCCCCTCCCACGCCGCGGAGCCGGGAACCTCCGCGCGCACAAGCGCGGTCCCGCCGCGCAGGGTCAGCGAGGGGCGCCCGTCCGCACGGCCTTGCGCCTGCCCTGAAGACACCCCATCTTCCGGGTTGACAAGCAGCAGCCTCACTTCAGATCAAGTGTCCGCGGACCCTGGCCCTTCCCGCTGCCGCCAGGGCAGCCTCGTGGCAGAGGAAAACACAGATAACGCGACAAGGGAAGGCCGCCATCACCAGGCGCAAGCACGAGCCGCCCCCGTAAAAACCAGGAGCACCTCCTGCTCAAATGTCAAAGCCCGACACCTCCCCTGCCCTGCCGCAAGCCAGGGGCATGCCTCTAAGAGCACCAGGAGGCCATCACCTGGTGACAGCATCACCTGGTGACAGCAGGTTGCAGGGAAAGAACACACAGCCCCCGACACTCGCTCCTGTGAGGCTGAAAAACTCCGCTCATTTCCTCGGGGAGGGAATTCAGTGGGATTCTTGCTGGTCTTAGCTGTTCTCCCAACTATTTGGCGATCAGTGTGTTTAATGCTCTAATCTCCATTTGCTTAATGCTTTTATTATTTCGTCATTATAATCCCATTAGAAGAGAGTCTCGTTGCCATTAGGATCCTTTGTGGAGTTGTCGCAACTGCTTTTGAAGGATTTTAATAATGTGGGGCCCATCCAGAGGCCAGAACGCCATCACCACACCCAGATTTAAATTTCTTCTGCCTCAGGAGGTCACATCTGCTGAGTCCCCGTCAGAGCCTGGGGTGCAGGAACTGGTCCCTCACTCGTCACGCTGCCGGGGGAACACCGCTGATTCCATGCACTGGCGTGGGGAGGGGCGGGCACCAACTGCAAAGTTATTTTTGTAATAAGATGTCTTGCACACTTTTTGTTATTAACGTTTCAGAGCTGTGTTGTTTTCATTTTGGAATGTTTAAAGAAACCTCGTTCAATAAAACATACAGAAGTTAAGCTGCTTTGCAAAAAGTCTTTTAGACTTTCGGAAAAATAAATACAGCTTTGGAACACCCTGCCAGTGATTCGTGTTGAATTACGACCAGGCCAAGATGAGAACGTGGCTGCTCGCTCTTCCAGACCCGCCCCCCCACCACCACCACGGCCTCGAGACCCAGTACACAGTCCACAAAAGGAGAAAATGTCCTCTATACCCTATAAAGAGTAGACAGTTTTACAGGTATGAATGAAAATAGGTACCCCCTTCAGAATAACCCAGTGGAGGCAGGAGCTCAAAAGTAAACACATAAAACCGGCTGGTGATACTCGGGAGCGGCTTCAGGTGGGCCGCGGTGGGGAGGCCGCCACGTCGTGGGAGCCAGACACGCGTGGCGCTGAGCGCCCCCTGACGTGCCCCATCTGCAGGACCGCCCCCCACCCCTGTGCACATGGACTCGGGTGCCGCGGTCGGGACCGGGTGTGGACACAGGTTGTCACCAGAAACACTAAAGGTAGGAGGTTCTTCAGGACAAATCTCCGGGGGAAGAGTGATTTCATTTTCTCAGCGCCCAGAAGCGGGAAACAAGAGGGAGAAGCTAGGAAGGAAGCCTCTGCCCACTCGGGTCCCCGAGGAGAACCCACGAATCACCGGCAGAAGAGAAGGGGAGGGGGGCACACAAAGCTGCCTCGTCGTCGCTGAGAGGGTCTGGCTTTCCGGCCCACGAGTCCTAGATCACAGCCACCTATCCACGTCATAGGTCGTGAGGTTTACCAGGCTTAGTAAGAAATAAGTCACTGACCATAAAAAAACAACACTCATTTAAATAATTGCATACTGGTTTCTAGCCATTAGCGGAAGTGGGCAACCATCAACGCGCTAATTTTAGAACACTGGCGTCACGACAAAAGGAAACCCCACACCAGGGACGGCCATTCCTGCTCTCCTGCACCCCGGACCCCAGCACTGACCTCCTGCCTCAGCGGATCTGCCTGCTCTGGATGCTCCCCGGGCACAGTCACAGCAGACGACTTCCCGCATCTGGCCGCCGCCGCACACCACGCCCTCACGCGCCACCCGCGCCGTGGAGCGCAGCCTGGCCCTCCTTCCTAACTCCCCACCGCCCTGCAACGCCACGTTTGCTCCTCCATGCATCTGTTGATGGACGCCGGATTGCTCACGCTCTTTGGCTCTAAGAATGACGCATCTGCGAACATTCCCGGGCAGGTTTTGCATGGACGTGAGCCCCCGTCTCTCCTTCCTGCCGTGCAGCTCGAGAGAACCGCCGGGCCGCACGCGAACTCACCTACCGAGCAACCGCAAAGCGTCTGCCACCACGACTGGGCCTTTACGTTCCCGCCAGTGACATGCGAGGGTCTCGGTTTCTGCTCGCCAGCACGTGCTGGCTCCCATGAGTCCTTCTGACCCTGCAGGCACCAGCGGGTGGGGTGTCCCCGCACCATGGTTGGCATTCGCTTGCATTTCGCCAGTGGCCCACGTGTGGGGCATCGTTTCACATGCTTGTTGGACATCTGAGTATCTTTGGAGACGTGTTTAGTTGTCTCCATCGAATCTTTGACCATTTTTAGAGCATTTTTAGGCTCACAGAGTCACGGAGCAGAAAGCAGAGACCCCTGTGACCCTGGGGATGCCCCTCCGCCCCACCCCAGCATCCCTGTGGTTAACAGGTGTGCACTGCGGTGTTCGTGAAGAATAAGGAACAACCCTGGTGCGCCAACATGAGGCCGGGGCGCCCTGATCCCAGGGCTCACGCCGCCGTGCTGTTCTAGGAGTCCCGGTAAACACACAACGTCCTGTGGCGACCGTCACATGCCGTCGCCTTTCGTAACTACCCCATGGGTCGTGGCCAGCCCGTTCGTTCTCTCCACCCTTGATTCCCAGCTGGGGAAGTTCAGGCGTGACTCCTCCAGACCACAAATTCTTGCCTTGACTATGTCCAGTGGCCACCCCGGTTACAAACTCTGATTTCCGGCATTTCCTTTTCCTCTTTCGCTGAGTTTCCTTCTCTCTGCTGACACCGCCCAGTGTGGTTCACTTTGTCCACCAGAGCCCTTATCTTAGCCCACCCCGTCTGACATTCCAGAACCTGCCGACCCCAAGTCTGGTTCCGACGCAGGTCTCCCCGCGTGAACACCAGAGCACCAGCCAGAATGCACCAGAGAAGGGCTGTTAAGGGAGGCTGACGCCCGCCTGCACAGGAGTCGGACTGTCCCGCGTCTGCTGCCCCGCAGGGTAGGACGCTGGCACTTCTGTGGTGTCTCTGGGCCTCCCTGAAGGCTCCTTCTCAAGGAGGGCCTGGCAGGGGCTGGGCCGGGGGAGCTCTCTGGTGCTGCGGATCTGTCTCCGTCTTGCTCTGAGCCTGCGCTCCTGGGCTGGGGTTTGTCTGCATGCGTTCTTCACACACATGTTCCCCATATGTGACAGAGGTTTGGGGTTCCCTTTGGTCTTCACCCTGAGACCTTGGAGGGGCTCCTGGGGGTAAAATTCACAAGGGCACAGAGGGTCCCCGAGAGTTTGGTCCACGCCCCCGGAGGCACATGTCCATCCGCCTGGCCAGGGTCGGGAGCAGGGACAGGCTCTCTGGCCACAAATCTGAGATCCAAGAAAAGTTGCTGGTTTTCACTTTGTGAAGCATGTTCCCTGTTAAAAAGGCCGCAGTGACAACGTCCAAGCTCCTTGCAAATCGGGACTGGAGATCCCTGGCCGGGTCCCTGTCAAGCATACGATTTGCAAATATTTTCTCCTACTCTTTTCAATTCCATGATGCGGTCCTTGGGAGCCCAGAATTTTCAATCTTCACAAAGTCCAATCGATATGGTAGTCCTGAGTCTGACTGACACTGCCTGGTTCTGAGATAATCATTTAAGACCAAGGGCAAGATCCTGACAGAGAAAGGAACACACACCCAAGAGTGGATAGAACTTGAAATTTGTGGTTAAACATGCTGAGTGTAGACAAAAAGAAAAAAAAAATAACCTGCTTATAGCTTAAAAGAATTTTACACTAGAATTTTATGTTTTCTTTGAAGGTCTTGCTGCATTACAGTCAGAACGTTCTGGGGGCTGAGACGCAAAGCAGCAACTACGCTGCGAACCTCAGGTGCGTTAGTAGGTCGGGAGCCACGGCCACGGAACACACCAGGAGCTCCCACGGCTCGAGTCTAGAATAGCGCTGATTTAATCCAATAAAGTATCTTCATATACCAAGTTTTAGGGGCATTTTATTAAAGTAATTACATCTTTTTAAGGACATAAAAACCACATATTCCCATTTCACAGTCACAAG
The DNA here is from genome assembly GCA_004023785.1 of Mungos mungo. Taxonomy (NCBI): domain Eukaryota; kingdom Metazoa; phylum Chordata; class Mammalia; order Carnivora; family Herpestidae; genus Mungos; species Mungos mungo. The sequence goes on along the minus strand of PISW01014847.1, from coordinate 8,075 downwards.
AAGAAAGCTCTTCTTGGTTCGGAAAAGCAAACAATGACTTTTCCTTGCAAAGCTTCTCTGGTAAACATCCTTGTGAAGTCTAATCCAGTCCGCCCATTTACTCCAGTCCGTGCAGCAGTCGTGTTCTCTTCCTGCCACAGAGAAACGTCTCTAAGGTCAAACAGACGGGGGCACAGTCAGAGGCTGTCCGGGTCCCCAAGCTGCAGGAGCCGGTCAGTGTGTACCAGCTGCTTCCGTGGGGGGGGAACCGTGTGGCCAACAAACCGGCAGCACGGAAGACCACGGAGAGATGCTGGGCTGCGGCCCGACCCGGCGAAGCGTCCCCAGTGTCACTGCCAAGCGAGCGGGGCCCCCAGTGAGCGCTGGCGGGTATGTTTGCTGGGGCCAGTGAGCGAGACAAAGGAGAACACGAAGAAGACCCGTCAGGCTCTCCCTGGTCTGTCAGTGATGGGCGCAGCCTCCGTGCTGAACCACAGAAGAGTGTCTGAACGTTAAAGAGCATTTCCCTCCGTGTTGGCTGTTTACAACCCAACGGTGAGACCCAACACACTTCCAAGTTTAACCCGCGCTGGTAACAGACGCTTCGCTGTTGTCGGCTCACAGTCGACGAAATAGCCTATCAGGCCCCAACAGGACGTGGTCAGTTCCGAGCAGGGACCCTCCCCGCGATACGCTGACCTCACACCACCGAGAGGACATGCCTGACCAGGAGCTCGTGTGCAGGGCCCCCTGCAGGTGCCACAGACACAGCTCCCAGAGCCCCGGTGACAGTGGACGGGACATCAGGTAGGATTTGGTGTGTGTTGAACAGCACCTGTGCGACAGCGGTCGTGAGTCTGAGTTCGCATCGTCTATACCTATCAACCCACTTTATGTTTCAGCCAGTGTCGGGTTCACAGCCAAGCTGAGAAGGCACAGAGACCGCCTGTGCCCCTCTGGCCCCTCCACGTGCACGATGACCACCATCAGCGTCTCCACCAGAGGGACACTGGCAACCACTGAGGAGTCCGCACGGCCACATCATCATCATCCAGACCCCACGGTTTCAGCAGGTAGCCTCTTGGTGCTGGGCATCCTGTGGGTTTGGGCGAATGGATGGTGATGTGTGTCCACCTCCTCAGTGTCACACAGAGTAGTTTCATGGCCCCCAAATCCTCTGTGCCCCACCTGCTCGTCCTTCCCTTGCCCCGACCTCTGTATCATCTGACTTATAAACTGACACAGGGCCCCTGCTCCGCGAAGGCAGCAGGAATCTGCTCCTGCGCACGTCCAGCCCTGCCTGCGCCCGGCCCAAGTCCCCCACCGTCACGGCCAGCGTCTTCCCCTGGACTTCACTGGGAAGCAGGGAAGGGGGAGCTGCGCCTCGCCACCCGGCTCTCTGGCGCGTGCTCCAGTGTTCGGGCATCTCCCAGGGAGACCCTCATGCAGGCGCTCCCGCGGAGGCAGCAGAGGTGCGGGGCGGGCGGAGGCGGGCTCCAGAGCCCCCCCCCCCCACACACGGGTCTGCGTGAGCTCCTCCACCTCTCACACAGTAGTGCAAGCCCCCCGGCCTCACTGCCGTGCTCCTACGCCATCACAGACAAGGAATTATTCCCCCGACTGACGTTTCCTATGGAATTAGGTGAGTCAACACAATACAGCCATTGGTAAAGGCCTGGCAGGAGGTAAGCACTCAATGCCCACGGCTGACACCGTTATTCTATTATTTTCACTGCTTCTGTGGGGGTTGTATTCAATAAAAAGCTTGCCTTCCGAAGTTACAATATAAACGAAAGCTGCAATTCAGACGCTTTCTGAAGTCACCGAATTAAGATTAACTACTCAGGGATTATCAAACGAAGAAGTAAGTACAACAAATGAATTTCAGTGTGTGTGTGCATGCAGGTGTGGGTGCCTGCAGGTGTGTGTGCAAATGTGGGTACAGGTATGTGATGTGCAGGTGTGGGTGCACGTGGGTGCATGCAGGTGTGTGTGCAGGTGTGGGTGCAGATATGTGTGTGCAGATGTGGGTGCGGGTGTGTGCAGGTGTGGGTGCAGATATGTGTGTGCAGGTGTGGGTGCAGGTGTGTGCAGGTGTGGGTGCAGGTGTGTGTGTGCAGATGTGGGTGCGGGTGTGTGCAGGTGTGGGTGCAGACATGTGGGTATGGAGGTGTGGGGGCAGGTCTGTATGAATGCAGGTATGTGTGTACAGGAGTGTGTATATGCAGGTGTGGGTAGGTGTGAGTACATGTGTGTGTGGATATGTGTGCCGGTATGGGCACAGATATGTATGTATGCAGTTGTGTGTGCAAGTGTGTGTGAGCACAGAGGTGAGTTTGCCCACATGAGTGTGTCAGCAAAGAGACTCAATCAGACTAAACTGGAAGAAGAAAGCCCAAATAGAGAACGTATATATCCTGCTCATCATGAAAAGCCACCTCCATGTTGAATATACCTTTTTTGGATTCCTCAGGATCTTACAAGCTAAAAACACAAACTTCTTTTGGTGATTCTGTGAGGCAGATCCACACAGATATTTGTGCTTCTCTTCAGAAGTACATCTCATCCAAGAAAAAATCCACAGTTTAAGACAACTGTGCAGTTAAATGCTAAAGTATCTTTGCCAAACGTTGAATCTTTCCTTCTTCCACACCAAATTACAGGCTATCCTACCCTGATCTCTCCATGTAACTATTGGTCACGTAGAAACCTGAAGTTCATGAAGGCAGCCAAGCAGTGAAAGGCGTTCCCTGAGCTTCTGCAACCAGGGACTTGTTCTCAGATGAAACGAGAATAACCCTCTTACTCTCAGAATCAGGAAGACAGAACACAGCCGGCACAAATTTCTCAAGGCCGTGCGTTATCTGAACTTCCATCTTAAAAGTGAAACAAACCTTGACCTGGGCACACCCCCGCTTGCTCCAGGGTAGGACACACTTTAAGAACCACTAACCTGCGAAGAGCCGGCTGCCACCAACACGGGGTGGCCGGTACACCACGCACCTTTAAAACACGGCGCAGGCAGTGAAAGCAAGGCTGTCGGCTCTGGCCCACGGACCTCCCGCAGCACCCACCCGCGAAGACACCTGCATGAGGGGACAGACGAACGTCCTGAGAAGTTGATTTCAGCATCACAGAGGGAGTGATCCAAGTGTCCATGATAAAATGTTGTCACGGTGCATCACGGAACATGTGCTCCTCACTTCCGGAAAGTTAACTTCCTTTGTAGTCAGACTGCCTCCTGAACTACGCATTTTCACGTGATGCTACACGTGGACTATGAGGTGGCCACACAAACATCCCTTGCCCTCCGGCACTGACTTTAATCAAGTGACGTCTCCACTGAGACCATCCTGTGATATTTCGTCCCCCACCCCGCTATCGGCTGAAGCTGTGTGTCCCCCAAATGCAAGGTGATGAGTTTGGAGGGGGGCTTTGGGGAAGGGATGAGGTCACGAAGGTGGAGCCCCCATGATGGGATCAGTGCTCTCATCAGAGCCCCCAGAGCCCCCAGCCCCTCCTCTGTGCCAGACACCGTGAGAGGACACCATCTACGAAGCAGGAAGAGACCTCAGCAGACATCAGATGCTTGTTATGAGCTCCCGTCTGTACTGCCCTGTCCCAGCCACCTGACGGACAAGGACACCTAGGGGTGCTCCCAGAGCACATGAAGTTGGACCCAAGACACCTGGGGTCAGACCTGAGACACCTACGGTCGGACCCAGTACACGAGGGTCAGACCTGGGAAACCTAGGGTCAGACCTGGGACACGAGGGTCAGACCCGGGACACGAGGGTCAGACCGGGGACACGAGGGTCAGACCCGGGACACGAGGGTCAGACCTGGGACACCTAGGGTCAGACCTGGGACACGAGCGTCAGACCTGGGACACGAGGGTCAGACCTGGGACACCTAGGGTCAGACCCGGGACACGAGGGTCAGACCTGAGACACCTGGGGTCGGACCTGGGACACTAGGATCCTATATTCAGAAATATAAGTTTGCAGGTGTTTGCTGCTGTTCTGTGATTCCAATGCCTGTGCCGTGCTGCCAAATGGCTACTGGCACCTGCAGCCTAGCCGTCATCCTGCTAGAAATTAAGTGTGGGTGTTAGAAATTAAGTCTGGCCTGTTCTGACAGCCACCCTGTTCATCAAGCTCAAGGGCTCTCAGAGCAGAAGGAAACCAAACTCCTTGACGCCAGGAGAACAGGCCAGGAGTTCCATCTGTGTGCGCTCAGGTCCTGTGCCCTACACACCTTCTATGACAGACAGGAGCACGCTTACAAAGATGAGCAGGAAGAAAGAACAACTGTTGATGCATAGACTCCTACGATTTTGTTTCTGGGTTCACTAGACTGGTCAATGACGGCGGGTAAGTGTGGGGTCCAGCACGCCCACGACCGTGCAGCTCAGGACAACGATGGGCCCAGTCTATGACACCACGATGCATCATGTCTCCAGCGAGGACTCTGCTTTCCACCACCTAACGTTGCCACTGACTGTGACACCTGAATGGAGCCACACCGCTTTGTCGTACAGAGCTGGCTTCCTCTCCCCTCACCTCTGCCATGCACAGCAGGTGGCCTTTCAAGAGAAGGGACAGGGAAGCTCCCCACAGCAGCTGCAGCAGGAACCTGTTCTTTGGGCAAGGGCTCTGAACCCACAGACCAGCTCACCGTCACTCGGATGCTTTACAGCACAGGCAGATGACCCCCCAAACCCTGACAGCTAACCAAGGTCAGGCTGAACAAAAGTATGAGGCCAGGTAGAACCCATGAGAGTACTTCAATTTTAGGTAATGTTCTATCTTCTTTTTCTTTTAAAACCACTTTATCAGCGCATGATGGACATGTAAGAAGCTGCATGTATTTAACATGTGCAAATCCATGAGTAAGAAGAAAATACAGCCATGAAACCATCACCACCACCAAGGCCACAGTCTGCTACCAAAACGTCCTGCTGGCCCCCATCACGATGACGAGCACTGTGGGGGGGTGGGGGTGGGTAGGAACATCTAACGCCAATCTACTTTCTTCGTGGATATCAAGCACAAAGAACGGTGTCGTCAGCTGCAGGCACACTGTCCCATAGCAGATCCCCAGAACTTACTCATCCCGCATGACCTGGACTCCATGCCCTGTGACCCACTTCTGCATCCCCCTCCCCTGGACAGTGGCAACTCAGTCTGCTCGTCACTTCTACTAGGCTATTTGAGATTCCCCATTCAAGTGAGATAATGCTTGACTGTTCCACAGATCCCACCCAGCATGACCGTCCACAGTTCCCACCCAGCATGACCGTCCACAGTTCCCACTCAGCATGATCATCCACGGATGTCACTCAGTATGACTGTCCATGGATCCCACTCAGTATGACCATCCACGGATGTCACTCAGCATGCCTTTCCATGGATGTCACTCAACATGACTGTCCACAGATCCCACTCTGCATGACCGTCCACAGACCCCACTCTGCATGACCGTCCACAGATCCCACTCTGCATGACCGTCCACAGACCCCACCCAGCATGACCGTCCACGGATGGCACTGAGCACGGCCACCAGCAGTCTGTGGTCAGGAAAGGGAGATCACCTCCTCACGGCTCCATCTGCCTCCGTCCTCTCTCTAGCTGTAACTCTGCTAACTGGAATGAAACATTCTCACTGGCATCTTGTTCAACGAACCCCTCAGAATTTAGTAAAACTATCCTATGAAAAAATCTCAGCACAAATGATAAAATAATGAGCCATCAGGGGAACCTCAGTATGGCGAGGACTAGAATAATCCGAAGGAAGGCCCTCACAGGTATCAGCCTCAGAAAGCTCGTCAGTGCCCACATTTAAATTTCAGTCGTTCCAACTACGCTATGTCTGTAAACAACGCCGTCTGCAGTGACAGCAGCCTGTCGGCCCACGTGAGGATGCGGAGAAGCGGTCACACGCGGGGACTGGCCTTGCGTGCACACCCATCTTTCACACTGATCATACAGCACAGTTTCCTTACCGAGTCTCATCAGTTTCCATGACAACAGAGTTATCCTCACAGTTTCAATACGAATCTGCCCTTCTACTTCCCAGGATAAACAGAAGCATTTGGATAAAAATGTATTTGTAATGTTACCAACGTCAGAATCTGGATGGATATACATCTCTTCCTCCAAATTGTCTATCATTTTGAGGTAGTTTCAAGTGAAAACTTAAAAGGGCAGGGAAATGCTGTGCGCGCACGCATACACACACACACTCACTCACTCACACACCCTGGCGGTCAGCACCATGGACAGCTCCCCGCCCAGCGTGGTCCCTTCAGGGAGTATCTGCTTGATTCCTGAACACCTTAGTATAAATCAGGACAAATCCATGAATGTAATGAACACCACCCAAGCTACAAGTCTGCTCACCCTTCGAGTCAGAAATGCACTACTTACCCAGCAGTCTCCCAGTGTACCCTAAAAACACAGGAGACGTGCAAAGACATTACTTGTGGCACTTTTTCTTAGGTAGAAAAGTATCAGAACTACGGTAGAAATCCTACAATTGTTGAATAATCCTTTAGGCACACGACGGAATATTATAAACAATACATCAGAAAAGGGAACCACAGGGAAATATTTACACATTAAGGAAAAAGTTACAGAACAGTATGTATATTCTTCTGTTTATATGATCTACATACAGAACACATGAATAAAATAAGAAACCAAATAACAATCTGGAAGATGTAGACAAGTTTTTCCTTTGATGTAACTTAATCTCTTAGTATTTCCACACGGCACATGTAGAATTTTGATCAAATGTACAGATCTGGTTTGGATTTACTTTTTGCTCTGCAATTTACCAGCCCTGGTTCTGTCTCCTCAAACATGTTTTCTCAACCACATAACACAGAAAATGCTCCCTCATAAAACTGCTGTGAAAATACATGAGGTGATTGAAATGAAGTGCTCCACAGTGTTATCTTTATGTGTTACTTGTATAATTTAAGAGCTGATTTTAAAAAGGTTATTAAACGTTTTCCTCTGGAAAGTGCTCCACTGTAAATCTGTGTCCCTGTCAAATTCTATCACATCAGAGAATAAAGCAAAATTGGTTGATGTATTTCTTCAATTTTGATAACAGGGCATCAAAGAACTCCACCTGCAGATCACCAATCACGTGAGTTGGGCACGGAACTGGAAATCCAGCCCGGGGTCCCAATCCCGGGCCAGCTCACTTCCAGAACGATCTTCCGTGCTGCCCCATGGACGCTGAAGGGTGTGGAGACCCTCGTGGAAGCCTGGGTCCTCCGGAGAAGCCAGGAGGGAGGAACTGTGACAACGTGCCATCTGCCTTGGTTACAAGATGTTACAAACGTGGCTGTGTCCTGAGAGATACCTTCCACGGCTCCGCTTTCCATTAGCAGAAAAGCAGCAGTTCCTAGTACTCTGCACCCGTGGGGCCAGCCAGGTGGTCTGTGGTCGACTCCAGAGCGTCGGCATCTGTATCGTGCGCCAGCGCGCTCTGCCGAGCCCAGCCCCTCCTCCTTCGGTCCACTCCGCACCCATGCTATAGCGTGGACCATCTGCCCACATCCCTGAGGGGACCTGAAGATGGTCCCAGACGTGGGAGGTTGTTCCCTGGGGATGGGGGAGGAGGTCTCCAGAGGGCAGCAGCGCAGAGAAAGATCCTGCCAGAAAGAATACAGCTAAAGGAGACCGAGCTCTGGGACAGGGAAACACAGAACCAGACTCACTCCGTGGGTGAGAGTGTGCACCGGTGGTGTGCACACCCGTGAGGTCCTCTCCCGTCCAGACCTGGCCCCGGGCTTGGTGCTGCTCCCTCGCCTCCTGTGCTGGATTTTCTCCATCCTCCTGAATTGTGGCCCCAGGGCTCATCTTTCAGGCCTCTCTCCTCTGCCCACACTCGCCCACGGGGGCCACCCAACCCCTGCCTGCAGACCACCTACATGCCAGTAACCCCCCAAACCTGTCTCCAGACTCACGCCCAGGGGTCCTGCACTTACGCCTGAGTCTCTAACAGGCCACTTGAGTGCAGGAGGGCCAACACTGAGTTCCGGATTCCCACTGACGCCTGCTCCTCCCCTTCCTCTCAGTAAA
>PISW01014846.1:0-19337 GCA_004023785.1 Mungos mungo | reverse complement strand
TGCTGCCCTGGCCCGTGGAGGGTGCTTCCCCAGGAGGACATGCTTAGACAGGCCGGCAGGTGAGTTGTTTCTGAGAAGCTGGCCCGGCGCCCGAAGGGATATGAGTCAAGTCTGGAGCAGTTCTGACTCTTCCTTCTGGATTCCTGCAAACAGAGAGCAGTTTAACAAGGTCCTCAGGTGTCTGTCTTGTAACCCCACTCACTCGGCGACAACGGGCACCACTGCCCCGAGCTGCGTGCTTGGCCGCAGGAGGCCGTGGCAGGGTCGCGCCCCTCAGGGGTTCCTGCGAACCATTCTCGGCCGCGTGAGCTCCGGACATCCCATCCCGCCGCCTCCCCCCGCCTGTCCTCGGTGCTGTCACCCAGCTTGTTTCTGACTACACTTGGGCGGGCTGTTAAGCACCAGGTTGTGGGGCTTCTAGAAGGGCCCGTGCCCAGCGGTCAGCCGCCACGGGCCCTAGGCCCTGGAGCCCCTCCCTCCCTCCAGCCACAGGGGGGACAGATGTGACCGCACCCTGCATGGACGCTCAGATTAAGCAAGTGTTCCTTTTTTAAAAACTGTGGTAAAACACACGACATACGATTACTGTCCTAACCATTTGCAGTGCGCAGCTAGAAACGTTAGACACGTTTTCACATGTCGTTCAATGTCCGCTGCCGTCTGTCTCCAGAACCTTCTTCCTGCAAAACTGAGGCTGCGTCCCCCTCCCCCACCCCCAGCGCCGCCACCTACTTTCCGTCTCTACGGGTTCGCGGCTCTAGGGGCCTCACGTAAGTGGCACCGTAAGCTTTGTCTCTTCGTGACGGGCGTGTTTCGCTTAGCATGGTGTCCTCAGGCCCAGGCCTGTGGCTCGGGTCGGGTCACCTTCCCGTTCAGGTTCAGTACTGTTCCGCGGGGGCCCCACCCTCGTTTCGTGTAGCCATTTGTCCACTGGTGCCGGCACGTGCGTCCCCACGTCCGCCCTTGGGTGTTGGGAATAAACTACAGTGAACCCAGAGGTTCTGGGTTCTGGGTGGATCCGAAACATAATCACGCGTGTGCTTCTGAAAGGAGGGATCTGACCGAGAGGCGGCGCGGGAGGGGCGGGGCCAGGCCGAGCGGGAGGGGCGGGGCCAGGCCTGCCTGGGCGTGGCTTCCGTCGTGAGGCTTCCAGAACAGGAGCGGAGCCTGTTTTTAGTCACGAACTTTGTGCCCAAGTGGGGAGCTGACGCACGTGGGCTCTGGGGCTGGGCGGTTTGGCCCCCCTTCCCGGCTGTGTGACCTTGTCACTGACGCACGCCTCAGTTTCCTCACCTTTAATCTGAGATGGGGGGTCCCATCCCACCGGGTGGCTCTGGGACTCGAGAAGCTGGCGTCTGTGGGCGCCGAGGGCAGCGCCTGCAGCCCGGTGCGTGCTGGGTGCTGCCTGGGTGGAGCACGTGCCCGGCCGGCAGGAGCGTGGGTGTCGCTCCGCGTCCAGGGCACGCGGGCCTGGGACGCGGCCCCCGGCCCTCCGGGTCCCCCAGAGCCAGAGTCCTGGGCGCACAGGCGGGACCCTGCCTCTCAAAGCCGAGCAGGTTTCCTCAGAGATTCTCTGAAACTTTAATATGCGAGTGAGCGAGCGCGGCGACCTCCCGGCGACCTTCCCAGAGGTGGGCCCCTGGGCCCGTCTCAGGGCGATCCTGCAGAGCCCCCTCCGGGGCAGGGCTGGAGGCTGGCGGAGGCGGGACAGACGCCTGAGACAAGCAGAGGCAGGGCCCAACCTGGGAATGATCTGGAAGGTGCAGCTGCGGCTGTATGTGCTCCGGACAGAAGGGACCTCGGACCCAGTGCTGGCTCCAGGGCCCGGGGCAGCCTCCGTGCCCTCCAGCCCCTGCCCCTCGCTGGCCCCCCACCCCCGCTCACGCCCCCAGGACGCTCATGGAGGCCCCCCACGGGAACAGCCCTGAATGACTCTGTTCCCCAAACTGGGCTTCTATGAAACTCTCCCTGGAAGAAATGGCTCCCGTCGGGGGAAACTGCGGAATCGCACGGACCCGTGCTTCCCTGTCACACGCGAGGCATCTGAGGACACAGAGGGAGCCGGACTCGCGTGGCTGGTGGGTGACAAGGTGCGCGTCCCCGGTGGTGCCATGTCAGGGATGAGGACGTTCCTGTTGCGGAGAGACGCGACTTTCGCCCTCCCTCTCTGAGAGCTGGGGACAGGCAGGGACTTGTGGCCACGGTGGGTCTCCGACAGTCCCAAGCAAACCCCCGCTCAGCGGTCCTTGTGGGCCTCCACGCGCACGCGGGGGGCCGCGGGCAAGCCCCGCTGGGGGCACGGGGCGGGGGCTGCGGGCCTGGCTGGGCTGGAGAGCCACCCGGGACATCCTACGGCAGCACCGGACGGGGAAAGGCACGGAGCTGCCAGTGCGTCCCCACCCCGAGTCCCCGCGCACGCTGGCCCCTTCCTCAGCATGTCCCGTGGCCCTGGTGCGGGCTGGAGACCTGGTGTGACGGCCGCTGCAAAGCCAGACGTGCTTTCCAGCCCCGCCAGTCAGCCCTGGTCCGTGGGGAAACCCAATTAGGAATCACAGGACTCGTGATGCTGTTTCCATGGAAACCCCTATGGGACTGGTGTCCATTCGTAATACACGCTCCGGGAATAAAAAATATATATATTTTACATAAAACATATTATATTATTATTACCACTAGATTTTAAGAAGTTCTTTTGCTTTTCTTCTGCATATATTTTTTTAAATGGTGAAAATCTCCACGGGGTTTTTCTTCCAGAGAGAGAACAGCAGAGAACACAAAAGGCCTTTTGCGCTTTCTCTCCTTTAATTAAAAAACTTCATACTTGCATGAGAATTATAGTTTGTCAGGTTAGGAAGAGAACGCCTAAGCAGGGTCTCCCCCAACCGCCGGGAGCATCTGATGAACGGAGCTGCTCGCCCGGAGCCCGGACGGCCCGGGGCCCTCGGAGCAGGACGGGAGGTTCCCCCAGCCAACGCCACACTTACTGTGCCTGAAAGGACAAAAGCAGGCTGGTCCCTGTGTGTCTGGGAGGGGACGCGGGGCTCCCGGGCCTGGCTGGCCGGCGCTCTGGGGGGGATCTGTCATCCGCTCCTCGTCCGGACTGTCCGTCCCTCTGGGGGTGTGGGCGCCGCGGGGACTGGGGTCCTGGGGGACCAGACGGCCCTGCAGCGTCGGGCCGCAGGCGAGCTGCGTGGCGGCTCCGGGAGCGGCTCTCGGAGGAAGGCGGGTGGGTGGTGGGGCTGTAGCAGGGCCGTGGACGGGGGGTGGGGTGGGGGGGGGGGCTCTGACTCCATGGACACAGCTCATGGCGCCCCGGGAGCCGCAGCTACAATGTGAGTGTTTCTGGAGAATCATAAACAACGGAGGCGGGGTGTTTTATTAAAAAGAACTTTTTTAATGTTTTGTTTTTTGAGAGAGAGAGAGTGAGGCGAGCAGGGAGGGGCAGGGAGAGAGGGAGACACCATCAGAGCAGCTCCAGGCTCTGAGCTGTCAGCACGGAGCCCGACGTGGGGCTGGAACCCACGAACCGTGAGGTCGTGACCTGAGCCGAAGTCAGAGGCCTGACGGAGCCGCCCGGGCGCCCACATAAACGACGTAGTTTTCTCTGTCTAACTGGCCGTTCAGAGGAAGAACCCTCACACCGACCTCTTCGCTCATGGCCGCTAATCCATCTCCGCCCAAATTTGCCAGCAAGAGTCACGGTCCCCAGACTGCCCGCACTTCCCTCCCCTGCACACCCAGCAAGTTCTGATTTGCCTTGTTCTTTGACTCAGGCTCGCACGCGGGACGCACTTGGCAGGTGGGATCCTGCACCGCGTGCGCAGCACCTTCCCGAAGGGTCCGAGTTACTGTCGGGTGCGTGACCTGCCGTGTCCACGGGGTGCGGCAGGCCCTTGTCAGGGTCCCTCCCTGGAGAGGCGCCCAGACGCTCGGCAGGGACTGCGTGCCGGGCCAGCAGGCAGGTGGGAGGGGGGCGGCAGGCGGGGCTCCGGCTAAGTCTCCAGTCAGCTGTCTGGTACTACTTTGGCATAATCACAGCCCCCTCAAGATCAATGTCTGGAAACAAAACGCATTTACCCCGACTGCGGTTCAGCCGTGGGGGGGCGTGCTGGAGCGGGTCCCTCTGCACCGCCTCCTCCCAGCTCGGTCCGGGGCTGAGACGTGCCCCTCGCTGGGAGGAGAGGCGGAGCCCGCGAGGGGGGCCGGCCACCCGGGCTCGCCTGACACGGGCCCTCCAGGCTCCACCAGCCTGCCTCGCTCCAGAAGCTTCCACAGACGCGCCCCCACCCTGCTGTCTCATGCTCGAGCTGCCTGAGGTCACAATCCGCCTCCTGGGCGCGTGTGGGACCCGTCCTTTGGTGCCCGCTGTGCCCCCGCCTGGCCGGAATGACTGGCGAATACGATTATACAGACTTCGCATCTACCTTGTGAAATGGCTGTCACCGGCCAGCCCTTAGGCACCGTCGCCCAGCGTCACCTTCTCCGTGGGGGACAGTGTTTGCCGTCCACTCGGAGCGGACGCCGGGTGTCCTCAGGGTCCCTGACCCACGCCGCCAGACCTCACGGCGCTGCAAGCGTCCTCCGCAGCCAGAGAAACGGTGCTGTGGATTTTGGGTGCGGGCCTGTCCCTGGGCTGGGGGTGTGTGAGACGGGCCCCCTTGCGACGCGGGGCAGAGGCCGTGGCTCCCGGCCACGAGGCCACGACAGCCATCTGTCCCCGCGCGGCCGCTCTGTCGCTTGCGGCACAGCATCTGAAATGAGACAGGAGAGCGTCCCCACTTTACCACCGACTCGGCTTCCCGGGCGACGGTCCGCCCAGACGGCCTCCGAGGCTCCTATCCCAGGCCCGCATCCTCGGGGCAAACAGGCTGCCCCGGAGCCGGGGGTGCGTGACTGGGCCACGCCTCGGGGGAGGCAGCTGGAGATCCCGGTTCCAGATCAGCTGCAGAACCTTCTGGGCGTGAAGTCCCTGGGACGATCTGTCCCAGATGGACCAGCCCCTGCGCATGGCGTCCGCTGAGTCCTCGGTGCTTCATTGTCTCAGGCTCAGGAGTGAGTTTCCCGTGGGGACGTCCCCTCCGGTGGTCAGCGAGGGGCACCCCAGGCTGCCCTCTTTTTCATTCAACACGGTCCCCCACCTGCACTCCCTCAGTCTCCCACGTCCCAGTGACCTGCCCAGGCGCCGGGGACAGAGAGGAGCCAGGTCCTGTCCCTGCACGGCGCACGGGCCCTGGGAACATGCAGGGGGCGGGGAGGGGGGGCGAGCCAGGCAGGTCGCCGTCAGAGCTGCCCTCAGTCCTCGGAGGAGGAGCCAGAGCCGAGTGGGGAGCTGAGAGGGGCCGGGAGGCGTCCCAGGGGACACGGAGGACACAGCCCCTGTCCCTCTGGAGCTGCCGCTGCAACTGCTGGGCCCTAGGCCGGTGACACGTCGGAATCAGCTGGGCCGGGGCCAGGGCCTCGCGCCTGGACCCAGACCCGCCTGGTCCGTATGGACCCGGGCAGAGGAGCGCTCAGCAAACTCTCCGGGTGATTCTAGCATTCCAGGGGGAGACGCAGCCGAGACAGGGACGCACTGAGATCTGCAATTTGTTCTTTTAGTTCAGTCATTTATTTATTTGAGAGAGAGAGCGCATGGGGGCTGGGGAGGAGCAGAGAGAGGACCCCAAGCAGGCACCGCACGGTCAGCACAGCGTCCGACGCGGGGCTCCATCCCACGGACCGTGAGATCATGACCTGAGCCAAGATCAGGAGTCAGATGCTTAGCCGAGTGACCCCCCAGGCCCCCCAAGACCTGCAGTTTGTAAGGGCGGCATAGGAAGCTGAGTGAGAACGCTGCGGGGTGGGGTCCTTCCCACGTCGGAGACCTGACGGGCATGACGGTGCCCTCGTGCGGGCAGCAGGGGCGCCTTCTGGGACTCACCCGCCTCCCCGCAGCTCACAGCCCCCTGCGCCGGGCGCCACCGCGCAGAGGCTCAGCCTGCAGCCTGAGAGGGCCGTCCGTCTGTCCGGCGCCCACCCGCACAGGCACGAGCGCCCCAGGCCGGCCGCCTCGATGACCCTCCCTCGTGCGGAGGAGCCACAGAGGCACACGCACTCCTGTCATCTGTGCTGCCGGTCCTGACGCTGACCCCGGAGGCGCCAGCGCGGACAGCCCGTGACAGACACGCGGCGACGGGCCCGGGGAAGTGGTCTGACTGCCCGAGGTCACACAGCTAATAACTCGGTGTCGACGTCAGTGTCGCTCACCGGCCTCGACCCCCTGGTCCCCGGCCCCCCGGACACTGAAACCAGCGGGGCGCTTGAGAGGCCCGCAGAGCCCCCGCCCCGCCGGGCCGGGCAGGGCCAGCGCCGCCAGGCTGACCTCCTCCCCCCGGCGTCAGCGAGGTCTGCCGCTCACCGCCTCGGCGCCGGCCCGCAGTGAACCGGTTCCCATAGTAACCTGACACCCTTGTCACAGGGTGGATGGTTTTCATTTTGTTATGAAGAGTCTGGCCGGCAGCCACGTGGCCATGGCGTGGCCTGTCTGTGGCGCTTCGGGACAGAGGGGACACGCTGAGCATCCAGGGCTTTTCTGTGTCCACAGACGAGGGAGACCGTGTCTGGGAGCACCTCAGTTCCGCTGCCCCCGGAGGGCCGGAGGGCAGTTCCGGCTGCAGCCGGGTCCTGTGCCCCCTCCTGGTCCCCCTCGTGGGGGCCGTGCTCCCAGCTGTTTTGTTTAACCTTCATCCTCAGGTGGGACATCCTTAAGAATGAGGCCGGGGCCTGTCCCCGAAGGTGAACCCCGGCGCCAGCCAGGCCGGAGACACGGCAGGGGCCCATCCCCCAATGTGAACCCCGATGGCAGCCAGGCCCGGGCACACGGCAGGGGCCCGTCCCCGAATGTGAATCCTGGCGCCAGCCAGGCCCAGGCACATGGCAGGTGCCCATCCTCCAATGTGAACCCCGGCACCAGCCAGGCCCGGGCACACGGCAGGGGCCCGTCCCCCAATGTGAACCCCAGTGCCAGCCAGGCCCGGGCACATGGCAGGGGCCCGTCCCCATTGTGAACCCCAGTGCCAGCCAGGCCAGGGCACACAGCAGGGGCCCGTCCCCAATGTGAACCCCAGTGCCAGCCAGGCCCAGGCACATGGCAGGTGCCCATCCCCCAGTGTGAACCCCAGTGCCAGCCAGGCCCAGGCACATGGCAGGTGCCCATCCCCCAGTGTGAACCCCAGTGCCAGCCAGGCCGGGGCACACGGCAGGGGCCCGTCCCCCAATGTGAGCCCTGGCCCCAGCCAGGCCCGGGCACACGGCAGGGGCCCATCCCCATGTCATGGCAGCGGGAATCTCGACTCCAAGGCAGGGGAGGGCCCCGAGGTCTGCAGTGGTCACTGGGCCCAGCCCTCATTCTACAGAAAGACGGGACCCGGTCCATTCGTGGTGCCCAGAGTCTGAACAGCTAATGCCTCCTGGGTGCCGGCAGGTGCTGTCACTGTCCCCAGACGGGGACGCCGGGCACAGGATCCTGGAACCGGTTAGTGTTGGGCTCAGGACCCTGACCTGGGCCGTTTGGCTCCAGGGCCCCCACCCAGCGCTCTGCTGCGTCCTGGGGGCATCCTGGGGGCAGGGGCCCCTCCTCTGCGCAGGGCGCGTCGTCCTCAGCAGCCTCGGGAGTCTGCTCGCTCGGGAAACACCATTTCCCCTCCGTCCTGTTGAGACTGAACGAGGGCTCCCCCCCCCCGCCCGGCCCGCCCCAGAGGCCGCCCTAACGCGCTCTCTGCCCCCCCAGCTCTTCGTCATCGACAACGGCGCGGACGACTGGCGCATCGCCATGACCTGCGAGCGCGTGCTGCGCGTCAGCCTGGAGCTGCTGGTGTGCGCCATCCACCCGGTGCCCGGCGAGTACAAGTTCTTCTGGACGGCGCGCCTGGCCTTCTCGTACACGCCGTCGCGGGCGGAGGCCGACGTGGACATCATCCTGTCCATCCCCATGTTCCTGCGCCTGTACCTGATCGCGCGCGTCATGCTGCTGCACAGCAAGCTGTTCACGGACGCGTCGTCCCGCAGCATCGGGGCGCTCAACAAGATCAACTTCAACACCCGCTTCGTCATGAAGACGCTCATGACCATCTGCCCCGGCACCGTGCTGCTGGTGTTCAGCATCTCGCTGTGGATCATCGCCGCCTGGACCGTGCGCGTCTGCGAGAGGTACGCGCATGCGCCGCGCGGGGGGCGGGGCGGGGCGGCCGGCAGGTGCCCGCACCCCTGCGGCTGGAGGGGCGGGGGCCGGGAGAGCCGGAGCGCGCGCGCACAGCCCTGAGCGGTCCCTGTAACCCCCGGGGTGGCGTCCGGCCCTCCCGCCCGCGCCCTGGGCTGAGCCCTCGCAGCCCGGGGCCTCCCTCCCTCTCGGACCTTGCGCGCCTCGCGGCGTTGTCAGGCTCTGGGGGGTCCCGCTGCAAGGAAACTGGTTTCGTTTTGTTTGGTCCAGACTTTGTCAGAGGTTTTCACCCACACTCCTCGCGGCGTCCTGGGGAGGCACGCGGGGAAGCTGGGTGGCCCGGCCTCACCCCGAGCTCACGGGGGATTTGCACGGGCCTGAGCCTCTGGGAAGCGTGTGGCGGGAAGGCCATCTGGGAGACCCTAGTTCAGGACCTGGCGGCCCGGCTGGGGGAGGATGTGGCCCGATGGGGACCCAGGCTGTCCGGCACACCACCCGCCAGCCCCTGGGAGCTGCCATCACTGAGCCCCAGGGGCCCGTGGCTGCCTCCTCCTAACAGCGTCACCCACAAGTGGCCCTCACGACACGCTGGCCCTGGACATTCATTTTAACCTGACCCCCCCAGGCGGAGTCTGAACGCCTGCGTTAGCACCTGGATTCCCTCCCTGAGCTGCTGTGAGGCCTCAGGCCAGTCACTTCACCTCTTTGGGCCTCAGTGTCCTTGTTTTAAAATGAGGAGGAAGAGAAGTTGACTTCTTTTAAAAGATTTTTAGTTAGAAGTTACTTTTCTCATGTGGGAAGGCCCGGACAAGCCCCTGGGCGTTCCGTAGGGACCCTGGCGGTCACCCGCAGTTTGCCCCACCTGTCTGGCCGAATCTGCACTCCCGGGGCCGCAGCTGAGCTAAAAGAGCCGGAGGAGCCCGCGGGAGACCCAGAGACTCAGCCTAAACCCTCACGTGGGTGCGTGGAGCCAGCTCCCCACCGATTTCGAGACGTTGTTTGCAGACATTTGTTGGATGTTTGCCCGGCAGACGCACGAGGGCTTGTCTGCACGGCCCGAGGGCCCCTGAGCATGACAGGGCGGTCCCTGAGGGCCAGCGTGCGTCGGGACACACTGCTCGTGCACAGAGCCCCGGGGACACGGGGTGCCCGGGCGGGACCCAGCCCTCCCTCCTCACCTGCGCCCGGTGTCTCACCGCAAGCCTGGGGCCGTAGCACCTGCTTGGTGTTCTTGGAATTAACACGGTACCGCGCGGACCCCAGACGCCGCCCTGCCGGAGAGTGGACGTCAGTCACTGTGACGGAGGTCTCTCGGTGCCGCTTGGGGGTTTCGTGGCTGCTTCATGGGATTAGAACAAAGCAGCTCCTACCACGGGTGGGCCCGGGCTTTCCTGGTTTCCTTTCTAACCGATCGGAGCCCAGTCTTCCCACAACTGAGTTCGCAAAGCCCCTGCAGGTGTTTGGAATCCTCCGCGTCCTCACATGGGCCCCGCGCGGCCAGGGAGGCTCACGGTCGTGTTCAAGGTGAGCAGACGCGCTGGGCGTGGAACGGTGTCTGCGGGCGCGTCTCAGCGCCTGTTGAACCTGCCGCAGGCCCGTGACTGTTCTTCCCGCGAAAACTAGAGTGTCGCTTGCAAAGTGCTCTGCCGTCTCTAACTGGGCGTTGAGTGGCCCCGTTTGAACTTGGCCCCCTGTGTCTCCCACCCCAAGCGGACTCGGCACTTACAAGGAAACGGTGGCCTGGCCTCTCCCAGGGACGGGGACGAGCCGACCTGAGGGTGTCACTGGGGCTCAGCCGGGGGTCCCAGGCCCCTGCTGTCTGTGCTCCGTCCTGGGGGGGCTGACTTCAGGGTAAATGTGGGCAGAGCCAAGGCGCCCCCCACACCCACTCCAGACGGGATCTCCTTCCCCCCGGCGGGTGGTCGAGGCCGAGCCCTCCCCCACAGCTGCCCTGGCAAAGGGAGCTGCCTGGCCCCGGTCAAGGCCGCAGCCACCTCCTGTCAACACAGGTGTGTAAGGGCCCAGCGCCTCCACTGCTCGAGGGACGCTGGCCGGCCCTGCAGGGCCATCGGGGCTCCAGGGATGCCTGACGGTCGCCAAGGCCCCCTTGGAGCACCCCGCCGCCCCCTCGCCTGTGCCCCGCGAGCCCCAGTGCCCTCCGGGAGTCCGGCCTCGGGACCGTGGACGCACATACAACCCTGTGCGCTTCTCCCCACTCCGGGGAAGCACTTCGCTCTCCAGGACCAAGTGCTTTCTTTTCGCATCCGGCTTAAGTGGTCACTGCTGTGTCCCAGCGTCAGGTCACAGATCGGGGACAGGAGCCAGTGAGTCAGAGACCGCCCGCAGCTGCCCCGGGGGGCTGTGACATCGGCCACGCGGAGGGTGACACGGGCAGGTGACCTCGACCTCCCCCAGCTGGCCGGAGGAGGCCTCTGTCCCCTTGGACGGCGGAGAGGGCACACGGCGTGCCTGAGGGCCCCGAGCAGCACGCCCCCCCCCCCAGTGTACACACTTCGGGTTGCTATGGAGATCCCTCTTCGCAAGCCGGTTCTCAGAGACGCTCAGATCCCGGCGGCTCTGCTGTGAGGAGGAAGGGTTTGCACATTTGCTCCTTCCGAGGAAGGAGAGGGAGGTGCCATTTCCGGGGGGGGGGGGCAGCGGCAGCAGCTTGTTTTCCTTGGGCCGGGAGCGCATGACGTCAGGGCCGGGCGACAGCTGTGGCCCTGGGCGGTCCCGGGATTCTCCTGGCCGCCTGCCCGCCTCCCGCAGGCCTCCCCAGAGCCATCGTGGGAACCTCCTCATTAAGCGCTGTCGCTCCCGCTCCCGGCAGCCTGGCCCCAGGGGCCCCGGACTGGGAAAGTGGGTTTTCCCGCCAGCACCCTGGGGGCAGCAAGGCCCAGCTTCCAGTCCTGTGACTGCGGAGGACGGAGTGGGTGGGGCTTGTGAGGTTTTGCAGAAGACCTCCAGCCTCTTTGATGGCTTCCCTCTGGCCCTTCCCTCCGGGTTCTGCCACGCCAGCCGCCAGCCGGCTTTGCTGGGGACCCTGTGAACGCTCCCCTTTCTCCACAGGTGTATTTCAGTGAGGACTGGGATTCCGGAGGCCCTGCCCCTAAACCGGAGGAAAACTACCAGCGGCCCATTCCTGCTCTAAGCCTGTGTCTCAGGGCTGGGCTGGTCCACGCCAGCCAGAAGCCAAGAAGGGAGGACAGCCCCCTCCCCAGCCTCTCCTTCCCACAGACTCCCATGGGCACGGGCAGGGGACTTCGAGGCCGGAGAAAGGAGTGGGGACCCAGTCTGGGCGGGGGGGGGGGGGGGGGGGGGGGGGGGGGGGGGGGGGGGGGGGGGCAGATGTGCTGACGCAGCCACAGGCGAAGCCCTTGTAGGCGGGGCTGAGAAGGGGCTGTGGGTCCTCACGGGCCCCAGGGGTTTGCGGTGCGGCCGCCAGTGTGCAGGGCACCCCGAGACCCACTTCTCTCCGGTCGTTATAACAAAACTTCAGCTTTTCAGTCCCGCGGCGCGAGCAGACGGTAACTGCTGTGCGCAGCGTGTGCCCAGAATCAGCTTGCGGGCCGCCGGGTTGGGTGTCAGAGGACTAGCCAGTGAGGACGGAAAGTACCAGCCACTCGGGACCAGGCCTGGCCTCCAGCTGGAGGGAGAAGGCTGGGCGCAGGGGCCAGGGCCAGCAGTCACCCCAACACCAAGGCAAGTTCCCCGCAGCACGTGGCGGGGGGTCCTCCCAGGAGCCGCGGAAACAAACCTGGAGCGTTAAGAACAAAGAACATGACCCTGCGGATGTAGAAGGACGTTTAGTTACGAGAAAGACGGAGAGTAAAACGCAGCATCAGAAGGTTCTCGGGCTTCCCTAACGGTGCACGAGGCTGCGATTTCTGTGCCAGAGAAGAGGGAGCAGCCGTGAGCGGAAACTGTACTTGTTCCCATGAGCACAGAGTTCCAGAAAATTAAAACTGTTTTAGCAAAAAAAGTTCACATCGGAGGCGCTGAGTGTTTAAAGCTGTGGGATGTGGAGGACAAACTTAAACGTTCCTTCAGGGCGTTGAGAACAGACGTGCGTCAGAGCCGGAGGGCTAGAGTCAAGGCCAACCCCAGACCCAGAGCGATTTGGGTAAAAAAGCAGCATCAAAGACAGACACCAAGGAAACGTTTCCAGAACTGGCTGCCTGAGGGGTGGCGCGGGGGGTTAAGAGCAGGCGGGCCGGGGGCGCCTGGAGGCTTGGTCAGTGCAGCGCCCGGCTCTGGGTTCGGGCTCCCGTCTGCGGCCTCCGGTTGGTGCGTTTGAGCCTCGCGTCGGACTCTGCGGAGTGTGGACCTGCCTGGGATTCTCTCTCTGTCTTCTCCCGCGTTATCTCAAGAAAACATTTAAAGAAATGTTTAAAACGTGAGGCCGATCAACACAGGTAAGAACAGGGACAAAGTCATGCCTCCACACGCAAACTCCCTTCTAGAAATCTGACCGCCTCTCCAGGGGAGGCCACCCCAGGACACACGGGCAGCGCAGAGCTCACGTCCCCTCAGGATCCCTGCATTTCCTGCGAGGACATGGGAACAAAAGTCGTTCCGTGGGCTCGGAAGTTTCCGGGAACGGGTCCCAGCAGAGGTCCTGACGGGGTGATGTGAGGGTGAGACCGGTGGGCGACCGCGGCTGTAAAACCCAGTCCTGACGTCAGGCCACCGGGGGCTCCGGGAAGACGCCGGAAAGGCCCCGTAACAGGTAGGGCTGCAAACCCCCAGCGTAGACGCTGGAGAGAAGCGCAGGGAGGTTCGGCGGAGCGACCGGATCCGGCATCTTCGGTGGGAGAGAATTTTAAAAGCCCCACCGCTCGATTTTAATAATTAGAGAAATAAAGTTTAAATAATTTCTGGACACAAAGGTGACCACAAGTAGAGCTGGGGACGTGTGACAACAGGGACAGCCATGTGTTATCTCACTGAACCACAGCTCTGTGAGGTGTGGGGGCTGCTGCGACCTCCACCGTCCATGTGGGGAAACCGAGGCACAGGGCGGTCATGACGGTGTGCCGGGCCCCGGGGCCGAGATCCCCACGTCCCCCCCGGGAGCCCCCTCCTCCCCACTTTGAGGACGTGCACCCTCCACAGCCCAGCGTGAGACACAAACAGCACCAGGGACAGAAAGACAAAAGAAGCAGGAAGGACGTAAAACCCGAAAGCATGAAGCAAGACGAGAAAGAAGCAAACTCACAATTTCTAACAGTCCGCGCGATGAGTCTCCCTCCCCCGTCAGAAGGCACGGGCTCCTGGCCGAGATTTAAAAGCAGAATTTGATTTCATGCTGTTTACAGAAGAGGCTCCTAAAGCAGAAAGACCTGGAAAAAGAAATGAATACGGAGATTCATTAGGTAAGTGTAAACCGAAGGACAACTGAACAGAAATCCTCACTTTAAACCAACTTGAATTCAAAGCAAAAGAGCATTCAACGGCCCAGAAGGCCCACGGATACAAGTATCCTGTGCTGCGGACTTCCATGCACGAGCAAATAGGGAGGCTGAGGCCTAAAGTGTCAACGGCTTTCCTAACTGAGGAGTATTGGACGTCGTGGTCCGTAAACAAACCATACAAGCGTCGGTGGCGCATCGAGGAAAACCGCACGTCTCAAAACAGCGCAGAAAAATCACCAGACGTTTTCTCGAACCACGAGGCCGCAACAATTCAGTTAAAAGGACACTTTTTAGGGAAACTTTTAAAGCGGTCCCCTCAGCTCCACAACTTGGGCCAAAAGAGAATTTTTCGAAACCACCATTTCAGACTCTTTTAAAAACTGCAGTGAGGACAGTGGATCTAAATTCCTGGCGTGACCAGCCTTGTCCTCAGAGGGGAAGTCTCCTTCGGGTTTTTTATTGAAGGGCCCGGGGAGGCTGGGGAGGGGGGGGGCTCCGCTCCGATGGACGGGCGTCCGCCTCTTGGTGTCAGCTCAGGTCACGATCTCACGGTTCATGAGTTCCAGCCCCGCGACGGGCTCTGTGACGATGGGGGGAGCCTGCTGGCATTCTCTCTCAAAATAAGTAAATGAACTTTAAAATTTTTTTAGGGTTAGGGTTAGGGTTAGGGTTAGGGTTAGGGTTAGGGAATTAGGAATTTTAAGGGGGTGTAAGTACTGATTCTTTATGTTTTAATAAATAAACGAGAATCGCTTAACTTGTTTTGAAAGAGAAGATCATTGAAGGGCACTTCCCTCGATATCAAAATGTGACAAAACTAACGTCATGAAGTCCCTGCGGCACCACCGGGGGCCCCGGCGCGGCGGCCGCGGAGTCCTAAGGGACAGCCCTGACACGACCCTACTGTGGACGAACCCAGCGGGCGAGAAGGAGAGCCAATTAGCAAGCGGCAGGTCCTTCAGGAAGTGATGGGGGGACTGGAGATGAGACCCCGGATGAAAAACCAAATTCGAGCCCGCCTCTCACCAGCCCCCGACACAGATTCCAGGCGGGTTACAGAGTCAGACTGAGAGAAGAAACCCCGAGTCAGCTCCAGAAAACAAAGCGAATATTCAATCAACCCTGAGATGGGGAAGAACCTCCGAAGAGGACAGGAAGAGAAAGACTTGCTTCTGCTCAGGTCCTAAGCGCAACTTTAGATTTCCATCCTTCAAAAACTACATTCTTATTTTAAAAAGCAAATGTGACACGAAGGAACATATTTGCAGCAAATACGACAAGAAACATCCCCGTCACACAGAGCAGTCTCAGAACCCAATCAGAAAAATTCATCTCAGAAAAAAACAACAACGCCAGAAATAAACACAGAAACCACCGAGGGACGGGACCGGGCGCCCATGCGGTGCCCACATACGGCCTCGCCGACCAGGGACGCGCCCGGAAACGATGCAGACGGACTTGTTCTCTGGAATTGACACACGCTTAAATCCGTGTAATTCGGGCTGGAGGAAGCGGGTTTGTGGGGCTGGGCGGGGGGGGGGGGGGCCGGCACCCCCACCCGGGGGCAGTCTGCCCGCAGGCCTTGGGGCCTTCACACGTTCATCACTTCAGCCCAGTGACCCCCCCAGGAAGCTGTTCTCACCAAATAATCGATTTATGGCCGCGCCCCGCGCTCTCCAGTAGTGGAGAATCAGAACCAGATAAATGGCCAGGATTTGAGCAGTTAAGTAAATTCTAGCACATCCTCACGATGGGCAGCCAGGCAGCAATTTAAAAAACCGCCTTTTGAGGGGCGGACGCCGCAGCCGGTCATGCCAGTGTTTGAAGGAGCACAAAACGGCCTTGCGGGGGGTGTTGCCGAGTCAGAATCGATACCAGATGCGTAGAAAATGCTTGGAAACACACGCAGGGTAAGTTTTCTCTGTGGGATGTTACGTGGGATGCTTCCTCTCCATTTTACTGTGTTTTCTGCAACCACAGCGCCGACCTCACGCCTCGAGCGGAGGCTTTAAGGGGACCAGGCCGCGGCTCCTTCTCCCTCCACAGGACCCCTCCCTCGGCAGGAGCCCGCTTCCTGCCGACACGGCTTGGGAAGTGAGGTTGGACGGCCCGGGTCTTACCCACAGTTGTTCTCGGGGAAGAGGGGAGGCCCTTCTGGAGGCCGCGGCCTTGGTGGCCAGGGTCCCGACCCGGCGTGTGTCCCTTCCCGGCCCTCCGCGGCCGCGGGACGTTACAGGGAGCGACCTGGCGCTGGAGTCTCCCGGCAGGTGGGGTCTGCAGGTGAGGTGCGACCCGGCGCGTGGCTCCAGGGGCGAGGGTCCCTCAGACTCAGGGGCCACCAATGCGGGCAGGTGGCTCCAGGCCGGAGGCGCAGGGAGCGCGGACAGGTGGGGCCGGGGGGCGGGGTCTGCAGGGTGGGGCGGGGTCTGCAGGGGTGGGGCGGGGTCTCCACGGGGCCGGGTGTGCGAACAGATGAGGCCGGAGGGTGGAGTCTGCAGGGGTGGGGCGCGATGACAGGTGGGACTGGGGGGCGGGGTTACCACTGAATGTGGCCGCCGGGTGGGGTCTCAGTGGCTGCGGGTTCAGGTTCAACGGTGCGGTCCGTCAGTAGGCCTTGGGGCTGGGCCTCCCCCCAGGGTCGCCCCCCATCCCCCGCCCTAGCAGCCCCCTTCTGGTGTCAGGGGCCTGTCTGACGTTTCCCGCCTCTTTCCTCCTCCACACGCGCTCTTTCCCGGTGATCTGTGATTCAGCGAGGCTTTTCCACATTTCCAGCCTGTCTGTGCGCTTTGACGCTTAAGCATGAAATGGTTCACTTTTGCACTTTTAAATTACATAATAACAGATCACTTGTATGTTATGTTAAAAACGACACCTCTTAGGAGGGTCAAGAATTGGACAAATGACAAATTTCCGCAGAGCCAGCGTCCCTAAGCACCGCGTCTGGGGCCGTGCACGCGCGCGACCTGAGCTCCGTCCGGCACTCAGGAGAAGCCGTTCGATCTTTCCAGCCAAGTCACTCCCCAAATTACGCCAGCCCGTGTCTCCCCAAAGTCTGGGTCTCCCTGACTTCTCTCCGCCTCTGGGATTGTGCCTTGAGGTAGAGCCGGCTGAGCGCCAGCCTCCCCTCGGCAGCTGGGGCCTGGGAGGGGCCTCGGCAGGGGGCTGGAGGCCATGGCCTCCGTGTGGGGAGGGGGGCCGCTCGCTCAGGGAGCCCAAGGGCCCCAGGGCTGAGTTCTCGCCCCCGGGCCGTGGAACAGGTGGCCGTGACCAAAAATCCCGAGCGGGTGGGAACCCTCTGAGGGCGCTCAGGTGAGAAAAGGGAGGCGCTCCCGTGGCCACGAGGGCCACAGCCAGTGCGGGCCGGTGCCCCCGGGGCTGCTGTGCGGGCCGGCGCCCCCCAGCAAGGGCCCCGGTGCTCACTCGTTTGCTCCCCCTCGTGCTCGGTGGCCCGGGGTTGGCATGCCCTCCTCACCGCACCCATGTGGATGTGGAGCCCGGAAGTCCCACAGTCACCCCACTGCCACCAGGGGCTCTTCCATGAGATTTTCTCCTCCCGTTACTGCAGACTCCCCCTCCCCCAACACCACAGGCCCCCAGAGGCTGAGCTGGGAAGGGATATGGGGGAGAACACATTATGCCCCGAATGGCAGCTCACTGAGTGCCCCCCGGACACTGGCCGACACCTGGCACCTACTCGCCCCGCTGTGCACTGCCTACGACTTCCGGAGCCACCCGCACCCCCCGCTGGCCGGGCTCACCAGCCCTAACACCCGGTCATGTTCTCCCAGGAGCCTCGTGGGGCTGCCTGCCGACAGGACTCCTGCAGGCTGGCCCACACGTGCCGACCGGGGCCGCCTGGGCCTGGCACCCCACGGGAGAGGGCACAGGGCCTAGCTTGCTGAGCCAACAGATGGGACTCGGCTCAGGTCAGAGGACGGTCTGGGGCCTGGCTCCACCGCCTGCCTTGCGTGCGTACACGTACTCAGCCTGACCGGAGGCCTCCTGCCTCCACTGGGCACGCCCTGGGGCAAGGAAGGCCGTGCCGTCTGTGGTGAGGGCGGACACAGGACCGTCTTCCTGGTGCTGGTTAAAATCCGGCTCCTCCCGGTTTGCAGCTTGGGTCCTGACTCTGTTTTCTGTATCAGCACAAAAGACATTCAAGCAACACAGGTTGGTGTTTAAACCACCTCCATCTGGGCAGAGATGGGCTTGGCCTCTTCCTGGCGGTGACCGGGGGCGAGCTGGCCACAGGACATGGGCGTGGACTCACAGAAAGCCCTCGACTGAGGGGAGCGCGCTTAGCGCCCCACGGGCCTCCACCGCAGCGCCTGGGGTTCCCTCTTCCACCGAAGGCCCCTGAGATATTCCAGAACCTGTGTCATCTTCTTGAGACTGACGGGCTCTGCTCCTGGGACAGGCCCTCCCTGGACGCCTTCTGACCGTCTGCTCTGTCGCGTGCCCGCAGGGAGGGACCCCAGGCAGACGCTAGCCCCTTCGTGTTACCCCATCTCCTCTTTGCTGGGCATTCTTCTCCTGACGAGGCTTGCGGGTGGCCAGCGCAGGCACGTGGGCTGGGGACCGAGGAGCGAGACCTAGGACAGCACGCCGCTGCTCACATTTAGCACTTTTGACGGCCACCCCCACCCCCGCCCCCCCCGCCCGCCTTTCCTCAGCACAGGCGGACGGCCTGCTTGGCCTGAGTCCTGCGGCCAGGGCCCAGCGCCCTGGCCCTGGGAGGTGCCACGGCACAGGAGCCACAGCTGAGGTGAAGGCCAGGAGGCTGGCACCCACGTGGGGATCTGGTGGGGCTCGAAGCGTCCAGAGGCCCAGGTCCCGCTCCCAGCCCTGGGAAGGGCGGAGGCCTTGCCCAGGTTTGTCCCTCTGCCTTGGTCTTTGCTGTGACCAAAGCTGCGGCTCATCCAGCCGCTGGCCTGAGCCCGGGCCTGGGTCTCTGCCCTGCTCTCTGGGCCACCTCCGCCCAGTGTCCTCTGCCAGATCTGCTCCCTTGAACCGGACACGCTCTGTCATGCCCGCTGGCCTGCTGCCCCAGGGAAGGGTCCGCCAGCCCAGGGGCGCCCCGCGTCCCAGGCCCCCGCCGAGCAGTGCTCCGCTCACGCTGAGTCACGGTGTTATCCATCTTCTCGGGTCGGACCACTCCCTGGGCCCCGTGCCTTCGAAGACAGAACTCGCGGTTCCCCCCGAGCACGGGGCCTGTGGTCCGTCTCCCAGGGAGAGCTGCGCACCGGAAACAGTGTGGGCTCCGTGCCCTGAAGGAGCCAAACACAGGGTTGCAGTGATTTGTTTCTGTTAAGTAATGGGTCTGGAGAGCAATCCGGCTCCTCCGGAACCTGCCTGGAAGGCCTTTCTAGAGAGGTCACCCGTCAGCGGGGAGCGGCTGAGCCCTGACAGACCCAGGGGAACGCTGTCCAAGAAGAGAGAATGGCACGTCCAGCGGCTCCACGCTGGCAGAGAGCACGGTGTGCGGAGTCACCAGGACGACAGGAGACGGTGGGCGTGTGGCTGTGGCCTGAGCTACAGAGGGGGCGGGGGGCACCCACAGTGGGGCCCTGGGCTGGGGCAAGGGTTCAAGCCAAGTGCAGCGGGACGCCTCCGAAGATCCCTGACTAGAGGAGTCCTACAGCCTGGCTCATTCCAGGAGCGTGGCTCAGGCACCCGTGTGGGGGGCGGGCTGGAAGTGGGGAGGGGTCACCTTGCCGTGTGGGGGC
>PISW01014845.1:0-19342 GCA_004023785.1 Mungos mungo | reverse complement strand
CTGAGCAGGAAGAAGACTGGAATCATATTCTTGTCTTTGTTTTTTCTTTCTAGCATTATTGAGATATAATTGACATATAACATTATGTAAGTGCAGGGTGTACAATGTGTTAATCTGATACATTTATATATTGTCAAATGATTATCACCACAGCCTTAGCTAACACTTTCATCCTATCCCATAATTAAACGTGTTTTTTTTTCTGGTGAGAATATTTAAGACCTACTCTCTCAGCAACTTTCAAGAATTTAACACTGTATTATTAGCTACAATCACCATTCTGTACATTAGATCCTCAGACCTTGTTAATTTGGAAGTGTGTGCCCTAAGACCAATGTCTCCTCAGTCCCCCAACACCCTAGCCCCTGGTAACCACTGCTCTACTTTGGTTCTCCGAACTGGCCTCTTTGGATTCTACATGTCAGTGATACCTTTTATTCTTGATTTATCTATTCCAGTTCTTGACCTGGCTTCATTCCTGGGCTCACAACTTCAAACTCCCTTCCAGAATTGATGTTGCTACCTCTTAAAAGAGTGAATGTCTGTTTACAAACTACTCTCCATCTTAATGCTGCCCCTTAGAGCTTGTAAGTCAGACGACTTCTTTTTTAAATGAGATTAATTTTTTGCCACTTATTCAGACTTGTTTTATGGCCTGATACCTGGTCCGTTCTTGTGCAGGTGCTATTTGTGCTTTGGAAGAATGTGTGTTTTCCATTTATGGCCATAGGGTTCTACATTTTTCCATTGGGTTCAGTTTGTTGTTACATTTTTCATATCATTTATATGCTGTTAATGTTATATTTGTTCCTCTGTCAATTACTGAGGGAAGTAAGTGTATTCAAACTCTCACTGTGTTGGTGGATTTGTCCATTTCTACCTTGAATCTTATTGCTTTTGTGAAGTGTTCTATTTTTTAAATGAAGTGTGACTTACAGTCATCATATAGTGAGGCTTTTTGTCTAATAATGAGTTTTTCCTTAAAATCTATTTGCTTGATTTTAATATAACTCCATACTTTTTTTTGTTTTTGTTGTTGCTTAGGGTTTGCCCAACACATATTTCTCTATCCTTTTAAATTCGGCCTTTTTCAGTCTTACCTAGTCTTATAGATAATATGTAGTTAAGTAGTTCACTTTCTTCCCTTTTATTGGTAAAGCTGTTTCATTCTACAACCTGCATGAGTAACTGCAGATTTGTTTTGATTTACTTTACCATCTTATTTTGTGTTTTCTATATAGCTTGCTTTTTCTAAGCTTTTTTCTCCCATCCTGCCTTCTTTCGAGTCACCAGATTTTGTTTTCATTTATTATCTTTCTGTTTATTATTCAAGATTATGGATTCTATGCCTTCTTTTAGGGTATGCTTCAAATGTTAATATTCACACTAAGGAGGTTCCAATATAAATAAATTTTTCTACATGTCTCTTCAAAATTATAAGAACACAAAACACTTACCCTCTTAGTGTTGCCCTGCTCTCCTACATGTTACATATATTGTCTGTACTTTTATTTCTCTTCATTTTCCTCCGTAAAATGAATCACTAATAGTTCTGTTATTGTTTTACTGCTTTATAGAAATTGTTTATTCTAGTCGATGCTTCTGCCTTTTTTTGTTTTGTTTTTACATACCATTCTTGTTGAAACTTAGTCCTTCCCTCTGAACTCGTTTTTCTTCTATTTGCAATTCATCTTTTAGAATAAGTTCATTAAATGAGGTTCTGTTGGTGGTAAACTAGGGCAGTGCCACACACGAATTACAGATGTTGGAGGAAAACTAGATTCAAAACCCAGCTGTGCTGTTACTAAACCTGTTACTAACACCCCTGTGCCTCAGTCTCCTTATTTGCAAAGTGAGGACATTAATAATATCTCATAGAGTACTTGGGAGAAATAAATACGTTGCATACGTAAAATGATTAGTATAGTTTTTGGTACAAAATCAAACACTCAGTATTATTTTTAAGAATTTGGGAAAAAAATCATTCTTCAATAAAGAGTAAACAATCAGTGTTGATCATTATAAAGCAACATTGTTTGAAGAGTTAAAGGGTTGAACAAATACACAAAAAACATCAAACGTTAGGCATATGTTGCTGTAAATTTCTTGCCTCACACCCCTTACCAAGGCTCTATCATGACATTTTGTCCCTTGATTTAATCAATTTTGATGTACTTCCTCTATACAAGGACATTTCTCTCCTTAGCGCGTTGCTTTTAGACATTATTAAAAAAGCATTATCATGTCTACCACAGAAAACCTGCTTATATCCACACACACAGCAGCCCCCTTAGGGCTGCAAAACATGTATGTGCAGAGGGCATCGTTTGTCATCTTTCTTCATCAGATAAATGCATTTCTCCTCAGGATATCCTTACTAACTCACCTGGCCCTGCTGTTTGGTTCATGCAGAGTACGAGGAGAAAATCACAGTGCACAGGGGCAGAGAGGAGGTCGTGGAAGAAGCTGATGCAGTTACTCATATCAGTCACTACCTTCTGAAAAAATGTATCTTGCATTATCTATAAATATCTCATCTAAGAACTTTATATTTAAATTTGTAAAGAGAAAGACAGAAAATGAAAGAGGGGAGAGGGACAGACAGAAGGTAAAAGAATAATGTCATAGCAAATAACTTATTACAGAATTATGTTATGGAATTTATACATCATTTAATCCTTCAAAAAGTAGGAGTATACATTACATGGTCTGGAGTCAGCTTGTATTCACATTCTGAATTTACTCATTCAGCAAATATGTATTCGTCCCTATTACAGCCAGATCCTATGACAGATGCAGGGAATACTAAGATAAAGAAGACATTGGCTTACTTTCAAAGTACTTGTATTTTATCGGTGTAACATTGGAGAGCCAGACACATTGAAAATTCATCCTGGAGACAATCACTTCCATAACTCCATGTTCCACCACCTCTCCAGCTGTGTGTTCAACTTTTCACTCCATCTTGAACACAAACTCCATGAATCCAGTTCAGTTTACAAGGTGAACCTCTCTGTCTAAGAGTCCTAGTGTTACCAGAATTTATCTCAAGGACTGGCTGTATTAGGAACTTACAAATCTCAGCTGAATGAATGGTTATATTGAATCTTAAAGAAACTAATGTACAGAAAATTTAAGTAAATTGACCAAAGTCAGATGATTCTTATAAGAGAAATCAAATATTTAATCCAAGACCTCTCACTGACTTCAAGATTATTTTCACTAGCCTATGTTTAATATCCAGAACATTAGGGATAAGTCATTTTCTATTTCCAAAATATGAAGAATTATTTTTTTATTTACATTATATTTAATAGTTGAGATGAAATGATTTTCTGGGAAATTAAAATCAAGGTTTGTTAGAGCTACAAAGTATTATAATCATTTTAATGTATGTGAGATATCCTTGTAAACCATTAGATTGGTAGGTTTTTTTAAGATAATAAGTTTTCTGGTTCCACATGTAAGAACTTGGAAGTTGCCACTCCATCTTAACAACAAGTAAAAAATGACAAGGCACAACCAAGGCAAAATAATAATAATAATGATAATAATAATAATTTGAAGGGACAGAAAAAGCATCAGTACCAGTTATGGCAGAAATGTTGGAATTATCAGACCACAATTTAAAACAACTATGATTAATATATTGAGGCCTCTAATGGGAAAAGTAGACAGCATGCAAGAACAGATGGGCAATGTAGGCAGAGAAATAGAAATCCTGAGAAAGAACAGAAAGGAACTGCTAAAGTTCAAAAACACTGTAATAGAAATGAAGAATGTCTTTGGTGAGCTTATTCGTAGACTGGACGCAGCTGCAGAAAGAATTTCTGAGCTATAGAATACATAACAAGAAAGCTTTAAAACTGAAAAGCAAAGAGAAAAAAATCTGAGAAAAACAGAACGGAATATCCAGGGACTGCGGGGCAGTTACATGAGGTTGTAGTGTACACGTAATGGGAATATCAGAACACAAAGAAAGAGACAAAGGAAAAGGAATAGAGAAAACATTTGAAAAAATAATGAGTGAGAATTTCCATAAGCTATTGCCAGAAACAAAACCACTAATTTAGGAAACTCAGAGAACAACAAGCAGAAAAAAGTGTCAAAAAAATTCTACACTTAGACATATTATTTTCAAATTACAGGAAATCAAAATTAAAGATAAAGGAGAAATTCTGAAAGATGCCAGATCCAACTCCCTTTCCTCAATCTACAGAGAAACAAAGATAAGATTATATTCAACTTCTTTCAGAAACCATGCAAACAAGAAGAGAGTGGAATGAAATATTTAACATATTGAGAGGAAAAAAAAAAACACTAACCTAAAATTCTGTGCCCTGTGCCTTATCCTTCTAAGGGAAAAGAGAAATAAAGACTCTCTCAAATAAACAAAAGTTGAGAGAATTTTTTGCTAGTAGATCTGTTTTGCAAGAAATGTTCAAAGAAGTTTTTCACAGAGAAGAAATATTATATAGGTCAGAACTCAGATCTACATGAAGACAGGAAGAAGGAACCAGTAAAAAAATGTTAAATAAAATAAAAATTCTTTAATTTTTTATTCTTAATCGATATTAGAGGTAATATTTTGTTCTAAGAACTGAAACAATGTATTCAATTTTCTAGGCTTATGTATGTTAGACATACATAATATATATAGTTGTGTATGCTTATGTATAAGTGAAGTAAATATCAGCAATGATAAAAGGGACCAGAGCAAGGAATTAGGATTATTTTGTTATTATAAGATACTATCTGTGAAGTATTATAGTGTTATTTGAAAGCAGACTTGGCTTAGTCATAGGTATATGGCAAATCCCAGGACAACTATGAATAAAAGTAAAAAAAAAAAAAGTATAATTGATAACTAAGCAAAGAGAGAAAACAAAATAATATAAAATTTTAAAACAAAGACACAAAAGGAAAAAAAATGAGTGGAATTTAAAAATAAGAACAAGAATAAGGGAAACAAATGGAAAATATTAATAAATATGGTAGATAGATTAATCCAACTAAATCAATAAACACATTAAATGTTAACGGTCTAAATGTAGCAATTAAAAGGCAGAGATTATTAGAGTGGATCAAAAAACATGACCCAACTATATGTTTCCTACAGGAAACCAATTTTAAATATGAAGATAATATAGATTAAACATAAATGTATGGAGAAAAATATACCATGCTAACACTAATCAAAAGGAAGCAGGGATGGCTATATTAATCCCAGACAGATCAGAATTCAAAGTAAAAAGAGCTATCAGAGATTAAAAGGCCATCACATTATGATAAAGGGGTCAGTTCTCCAAGAAGACATAACAATTATTAATGTGTATTTTCTTAACAACAGAATGTCAAAATAGATGAGGCAAAAATTGATGGAAGTGAAATAAGAAATAGAAGAATCCACAATTGAAGTTGGAGATGTCAACACCCCTCTACTAGAAATGGACAGATCCAGCTGGCAGAAAATCAGTAAGGACAAAATAGAACTCAACACCACCACCATCAACTGGTTATAATGGACACTTATAAACAACTCTGATCAATAGTAGCAGAATACTGTAGATTAATGGACCAGAATAGAGAACCCAGAAATAGACTCCTATAAATATAGTCAACTAGTCTTTGACAAAGGAGCAAAAGCTATGCAATGGAGTAAAGATAGTCTCTTCAGTTGGAACAACCAGACATTCACATGCAAAAAAATAATCTAAGCACAGATGTTATACTCTTTGTAAATATTAACTCAAAATAGATCATAGACTTAATAGAAATGTAAATCTGTAAAACATCTTGAAAATAACATAAGAGAAAATCTAGATGATCGTGGATATGGTAACGCCTTTGTAAGTACAACACCAGAGTCATGATACATGAATTAAATAATTCATAAGCTGAAGTTCATTAAAGTTAAATACTTGCTCTGCAGGGCACCTGGGTGGCTCAGTAGGTGGAGCATTGAACTCTTAATTTTGGCTCAGGTCACTGTCATCTCACTGACAGTGTAGAGCCTGCTTGGGATTCTCTATCCACGCCCCTCCTTTCTCAAAATAAATAAATAAACCTAAGAAAACTTTTTAAATTAAAAATTTAAAAAATCTTTTGCTCTGCAAAGGACAAATCCAAGAGAATTAGAAGATAATCTGTACACTGGAAGAAAATGTTGCAAAAGTCATATCTGCTAAAGGATTGCTACCCAAAATATACAAGGAAATCTTACAACTTAACAATCAGGAAACAACCTGATTTAAAACTTTTCCAAACTCCTTAACAAATACCTCAACAAAGAAGATATTCAGGTAGCAGATAAGATCATGAAGATGCCCCACATCATATGTCATCAGGAAAATGCAAATTAAAACATGATGATACCACCACATAGGCATTATAGTGACCAGTGGAAATCTCTGTACAGTCCTCTAAATTTTGTTGTAACTTAAAACTGTTTTAAAAAAATGAAACCTTAAAACAAACGAACAGAAGGATAATAATAGACAAAGCTGTTAAAAATGTAAGGACATCAACACACTCTGTATAGAGTTAAAGCAAGAATTGCTAAGAACTACTTGGAAAGAAACCTGGCAGTATCTTTTAAAAGCCTTAGTGCTAATCCCCTATAGGCTTTCAGTAACGTTGGACAATCTTTCTTGTAGATATAAATCTAAAATTCATAAAGATAAAAGCACACAGATAATTACTATAGTATTATTCAGAATGAAAAGCTAAACTATAACGAATGTAAGTGTTAGTAAGTAGAAGAATGGATGGGTTGACTATGCTACCCCTACCCTAGAAAATAACATAAGTATATTAAAAAGAATGAGTTAGATCTCAACGCATTTATGTGGAAGGAAAGGATGCCCATAAACATTGTTAAGCATAATAACAAGTCTCAAAGTAATAACAGATAAAGAATAACTCTATATTAAAAAGAGAAAAAAGTAATAAAACCCTCTATCTACGTGTAGATGATATTTCAGCAAACCCAATGCATAATTGTTTGATATATTATCAATTTATACCACTAAGAAAGAAGAAATGTGTTGCCTTTTCAAATTGTGAGATACCACAGTGTATCATCTTTATTGTTTGATTTTTTAAAAGTGAGTCAATGAAATATGACATATTCAGCAAATATTTATATATGGAGTGCTTATTATATACACCAGGCATATCAGACACTATTCTAGGGACTGGAAACATACTAGTGAACAGAACAGGCACAATATTCTGCCTTCAAGAATCTTGTATTTTCCATAACCCACGTTCAATGTTTTAAGAGCAGAAAGAAAAGTATGGAAGTATACAAGTCAAAATAATTAACATCATAACCTCAGGTAAGTAAATCTGAGTGGTTTGATATGTTACCATAGTCACGTATTTATTACTTAATAATATTTTTAAATCTAATAAGATACATTTAGGCTTATTTGTTCATAGGGGTTAGACTATCAGAAATGCTTTTATTTATCCTGATAACGTCTAGAGCCAGAACATTCACTTATCTGGTCACATGTCACTTAAGAGAAGGACCAATCCCCTACCAGCCATCCCCACCTCCTGCACTGTAAGTGGGAGACTCGGAATCCTACAGCCTGACTGATTCCTAATTTAGAAGATAGTCACCATAAATCCACAAAGGACTGAACTTAATTTCACAGCTATGATGCTTCTGCATAGCATTTGCAGAGCTGGGACACCTGATGGCCTTTGATGGATAGTCATTCTGTCACAT
This sequence comes from Mungos mungo, assembly GCA_004023785.1. NCBI lineage: Eukaryota > Metazoa > Chordata > Mammalia > Carnivora > Herpestidae > Mungos > Mungos mungo. The sequence continues at coordinate 11,604 of PISW01014845.1, read as the reverse complement.
CTTACCCACGCGATCATGGCTCTCAAACTAGGGTCTATTTCATGTTTCTCCTCACTCGAGGCCTGTCATTTCCTGAAAGCCTAGATCTCTTCAAAAGTGCCACATATCACCCAGACAAATAAAGGCTACCAAAGGTTGGTGGGATGGCAGCTGTTAAAACTGTGAGCACACCAGCCTCTGTAGAGCTTCTCAGCACAACCTTTTAATAGCATTTTCCATGCCGGTGGGAAGACCATGAAATGCCTTCAAGCTTTTTCAGGAGGACAGCGGTAGGTCTGACTATTCTGCAGATTTTATTTTATCATGGTTGTTATGATTGAGTCGATGAGATTGTGAATACCCTGACAGGGTCTTTGGGAGAAGAGTTTGTGAGGTTGAGGGGAGAGAGGCTACTACTAATGCAGTAGTAGCAGCTACTACTAATGCAGTACTAAGGCAGCTTCTACTAATGAATTTTTTCTAGATTATTCATTTATTCACTTAGCACATATTCCTTTGGTCTTCTTCAAGGGATACTTAATATATAGGTAAAGAGTAGGGGGTCTGAGGCTCCATTACTCAGATTTGAGTCTTAGTTCTGCTACCTAATAGCTTGGATTATAAGAAATTCATTTGAGTTTTGCAAGCCTCATTCTCCCATCCATAAAATGGGATTAATAGTAGTATAAGGTCATAGTAAGGATAAAGTAAGGTGATATATGTAAAGCACTTAACACAATACCTGGCACCTAATAAGTGCTCAATACATGTTAGTTGCTATAGGCTTGGCACTAAAAATCACTAGAGAGTAGAAACATTATCTGAAACTGTGAGTACAAATGGGTAATCCAGGTTTACTCTACCTTTTTGGTATCTAAATCCAAAATCAAAATCTAGTGGAATATTTGACCTAGCATTGGAGAAACCCTAGAGATCTGTCAGATGCCAACATGAGAACAACTGGGGTGCCTTTACAACTCAGAGCACATGATTCTCTCATCAAAACAAACAAGTAAAACCATAACACAAACAAAACAATGCACATGTGGAGAAAGAAAACCACTGAGTGTAAGAATAAGGGACCCAACTCAACCAATAGGAAAATTAACAAAACTAGAGCAATTCAAAAGGGATTTTAAAAATCACAATATTTACAGAGAACTTAAAAAAGTAACTAATTCAAGAATAGAAGACACAATAAGGGTTAGTATCAAAAATCTATAAAGAACTTACCAAACTCCTGAAAAACAAGTAATTCAGTGAAGAAATGGATAGAAGACAGACACTTTTCCAAAGAAGACATCCAAATCACTACATGAAAAGATGTTCATCATCAGAGAAATGAAAATCAAAACCATAATGAGATACTACCTCGCACCTGTCAGAATGGCTAGCATTAACAACTCAGGAAACAACAGATGTTGGAGAGGATGTGGAGAAAGGAGAATCCTCTTGCTCTGTTGGTGGGAATGCACTCCCATGCAGCCACTCTGGAAAACAGTGTGGATGTTCCTCAAAAAATTAAAAATAGAACTACCCTACAACCCAGCAATTGCACTACTAGGAATTTATCCAAAGGATACAGGAGTACTGATTCATAGGGACATGAGTACTCCAATGTTTATAGCAGCATGATCAACAATAGCTAAATGATGGAAACAGCCCAAATATCTATCAATTGATGAATGAAATAAGATTAAATATATATATATATACATATATATATACACACACACACACATATATGTATATGCTATATGTGTATGTATACATATATATATACACACACACATATATACATACAATGGACTTCTACCTGGCAATGAGAAAGAGTGAAACTTGACATTTGCAACAACATGAATGGAACTGGAGAGTTTTATGCTAAGTGAAATAAGTGAGTCAGAGAAAGACAGATAGTCCATATGTGGAATTTGAGAAGCTTAACTGATGATCATAGAGGAAGGAAAGGAAAAATGAGATAAACACAAAGAAGGAGGCAAACCATAAGAGACCTTTGAATGTAGACAACAAACTGAAGGTTAGTGGAGGTGGGGAACATGGGCGATGGGCAATAAGGAAGGCACTTGTTGGGATAAGCACTGGGTGTTATACGTAAGTGATAAATCATTGGGTTCTATTCTTGAAGCCAAGACTACACTGTATGTTAACTAACTTGAGAAACAACAAACAAATAAGAGCATGTGAAAATGTAAAAAAAAAAAAAATAGAAGACAAGAAAATATTTTAAAAGAAACAAATGAAATTTTGGAAAGAATTATAGAGGTGAATTAAATACATAGTACATGAATTAAAAAAATAGATTAGAACGTCTCAAGAGAGGATTTGTGTGGTGTTGGGAAATAATTCTCTGTGAAATTTGTCATATTTCTACACATCCAGGCATTAACAGTTCATGTGTTCCAGGACTAATTTTTCAGAAATGTTTATACAAGCAGGCAGCTCTGGAAAAATACAGATAGGAGCTCCCTTGGGAAATGCATTTACATTATGCAGAACTAAAGGTAAAGACCATAACTGCTTCTGGAAAGATTCTGAGATCTCTCCCTGGACATATTCCAGGGTAATAAAGCTGGAGACATTTTCTTCCCTACCCAGAAATATTTGCTTTCATGCAAGGGTGAGGAAAATCATGTTACTCTCTGGAAGACAATAGAGGCAAGTTTACCAGCATCTTCTATATAAGATCAAGGTTTCCTAAACTCAGGATTTTCTCCTATAAGACATTCCTGCCTCAAGTGCTGGGATTGCTTGGACCTGGCCATGTCACCCTATGGGAGTTGGGGCTTATTGATTCAAAGGTACGATGTTATTCTGGCTCTTGTTTTGTAGTGAGTAATAAGCTGTTTTTGTCTCTGATCCAGAGGTCTTCTGTCTTCCTACCACTGTACATTGAAAATGGTGACATGATAACTGGGTTGTAAATACCTCAGACTTGAGTTTTTCAGCCTCAGCTCACCATGCGGAATGTCAGCACTCAGGCCTGTGAAGAAAGGAACCTCTAAAACAATATAAAAAAGCATTATGAAGAACAGATTGAGGAGATTCAACTACATCTACAGGGGTTCCAGGCTGAGTAAATAAGAGAACAGGACAGCAACAATATTTAACACATCATGCTTGAGAATGTCTATACACTGAGTCCTTAGACGCCGTGAGCTCACTACGTTATTAGAAAGACATTTTTTTAAAAAATGGCCCCTTTCAGTTAACTGCAGACCATCAGTGCAATGGTGGAAGTGGATGGCATTATTTCTGGCATAAGCTCTAATTGTGTTTTTTAAAATAGTTTATTGTCAAATTGGTTTCCATATAACACCCATGCTTCTCCTCACACATGTCCCCCACCATGATCACCACCCCTCCCTCCCTTCCCCTCCCCCTTCAGTCCAGGGTTTGTCTCCAGTATTCAGTAGTCTCCCTTGATCTGTGTCCCTCACTCTCCCCCGCTCTCTTTTCCCCTTCCTCTCCCCATGGTCCCCTGCCAGGTCTCTCCTGTTAGACCTATGAATGCAAACATATGGTATCTATCTAATTGTGTTTAACCAGGATTTAGAACATAGTGGAATTGAGGTGGCTTCTTGGTGTTAGATGAATTCAGCTTTCCCCTTGGCTCTGGCTGACCTACAGGCCCCACAGTGCAGGTGGCTCTTTCCATATAGAGAAAGTCTGGTTGGAACTGAGAAGGAAGGAAAACTTGGTAGCCTTTTGTTTCTTCACACTCTTAGCCTTATACCATAGGTGAGTGTTAGAATTAGAGCCTATACCAACAGTCTCTGCACTTGTCTTCAATGTTTATAAATACTGAACTCTCGTTAGCCACATTCTAATACCCAGGCGAAGAACATTGAGTAAGTGCCCAAGTATCGCTTAAACATCATTCTGCCTCCAGAATGTTTCCACTTACAGATTAATGACTCTGCTCCTAGAATAATTAAATCCATCTGTTCCCAAATGCTTCTGATACTACTTTGGTCCTAGAACCTACATTACTAAAGATATTAGTAGAGTTTATAGATAGAAACATAATCTGTCATAAACATGTCATCTTTCCCCCCAAGGTAGTCAATCAACGTAATGAAATTTCACACAAAATCACAATAGATTTGATGTGTGTGTGTGTGTGTGTGTGTGTGTGTGTGTGTGTGTGTGACTTACACAGGTGACTCTAAAACATATCTGAAAAATGTAAGAGCCAAGAATGGCCAAGCAATTTTGCAGATAAAGAGGAAAAAAGGAGGATCATTTAATCAAATGTCAAGACATTTTAAAGAAGTTGAAAGTAAAAGATAGCAAGATGTTTTTAGAAGGAGCAAACTGATAAGAGAGGTAGATAAAGAACCCAGAAACAAACATCTCACTCTCACACCAGGAAACTCGGCCTGCAGCAGGTTACACTGCGCGTCAGAGATGAAAGAGGAGCAATTGGGTAAAACGCATTGGGAAAAAACTGGTTACTTTTATGTAAAAACAAACATAAATTGATTTCTACTTTATACCACACAGAAACAGAATGTTACATGGATTAAAAGTTGACATTAAAATGTTTCAAAATTTAGATAAAATAGAATAATTTATTTCAGATAACTAAGATAGAATCACTTTTACCTGTCTGAGATAAGAAATGAATACTTTAAAAAAATGCTAGAAGTGAAAATCATAATAAAAGATGCATAAATATAACTACATTAAAATTAAAATGTTCTGCATGAAAAATTAACTATAAACAAAGTTGAAAGATCATCAGTAGAGTGGAAAAGTTGTCACCACATACACACACAAAAATTGGAGGTCATAAAATGTTTTTAAAAAGTCTGGCCAATTTAGTTTTTTTAAAATTCAGACAACTATAAAGAAAAATGGAAAAGGCATGTAACTATTCAATTTATAATTGAAGAAGCTAGAAATGTGGTAGGTATTTTTAAAACTTTTTCCACCTTTCCTTTATTTACAGAAAGCATAATTAACACAAAATTAGATGCAATTTCACTACATTTCAAACTGGCAACATTTTTAATCTACCAAAAATTATTATTAATTAAAATGTAGGGAGATGGAAATCCATGAGATACTGGAGGATATATAGATAGATAGATAGATAGATATGTATTTTATTACATTAGGGAACTATATATATGGCTTTAAATACATTGGAAAATATATACACACATATATGTATATATACGTATGTACACACACACACACACGGACACACACACAGCTTTAATTACATTGGACAATAATTTGCCAATATGCACCAAACTACACAGCCCAGAAATCCCACTCCCAATTAAATTGATTGCAAACTCATGAACAAAAGGAAATATTTCCAAGATGCTCATTGCTGCTTTATTTGTAATTTAAAATACGGTGGGGGAGAGAAGTGGGAGGACATAGCTTTATTATTACCATTATTATTGTTTTCAAATTTTTATTTAAATTCTAGTTAGTTAACATATAGTATAATATTGGTTTCAGGAGTAGAATTTAGTGATTCATCACTTACCTATAATACCCAGTGCTCATCACAAGTGCCCTCCTTAATGCCCAATGCCGGGAGCCGACTTTCACCACCCACCTAACGGTAAAGCCCAGAGGGTCGATAAGAGAAGACTGCACAGCAGTCCTCTGGAAGCGAAGCTACCAATGTCCCTTCTTCTGATCAATCAGCTTATTCAATCAGCTTAAATTTTTCTTACTGGGCCTTTCCCTGTAACTTAGCAGTCAGTTCATCATTCAGGGCACTTTGAAGAAAACACGCCCCTATAGAAGGTGACAGTGGGCAGAAACTAAGAAAGCAGTCACGCTCCAATTTCTCTAAAGAATAGGCTCTACCAGTTTCAGTTAAAACAATTGGAACTATAAATATAAAATATAACTAGCCCTCTAGCTTGTCAGGCATAGAATTAGTAAGATTAAAGACTAATTCTTTGAAGTAAAAGAGCAGAAAGGCAAGGAAATAACCAGAAAGTTTTCTCATGGATGAATTCCCTGAGAATATTTTGAGAGCAAAAACAACAGCTTGACGCAAACATATAGGAAGTAGAAAGCATATATAAGCTTGCTGAAAAATCAATAAACCATTGGGATTGGTTCACCTGAGCTGCCTGTGTCCATTCCTTCATGCTGATGCCAGCCCCCCTTTGGGGTACCCCTGGACCAGTCGGAATGGGACTCCAGCAGCCCATCATCCATTTAGCACCCCCCCACCTCCTCCATCAACCCTCAGTTTGTTTTCTATTATTAAGAGTCTCTTATGGTTTGTTTCCCACCACCCTCTTTTTGTTCACCTTCCCATATGTTTATTATTTTGTTTCTTAAAGACAAATATCATATGTTTTCCCACACATCTGAAATTTAAGGGACATAGCATTAATGTTAACTATGAGATTATATAATATAATTTGAAATATTCAAACAAAGAATAAAGTTATAGCAAACAAAATGATTGGAGTATATATATATCCATCTATCTATTCAAATTATCATGAGTGTTTCGTAGAAACTGATTTTGTGAGAGAGATAACTGCAGAATGATATATCAGCACAATTATATTTAAATACAAATTTAGGGGCACCTGAGTGGCTCAGTCGGTTGAGCATCCGGCTTCGGCTCAGGTCATGACCTCACGGTTCATGGGTTCCAGCCCCACATCATGCTCTGTGCTGACAGCTATCTCAGAGCCTGGAGCCTGCTTCAGATTCTGTGTCTCCCTCTCTCTCTGACTCTCCCAGGCTCATGCTGTCTCTCTCTGTCTCTCAAAAATAATAAAAAATATTAAAATAAATAAATACAAATTTAAATCACAGGTGAATGTACTGCATTCTTCTCATGAGTGCATGCATACAGCGCCAGAACCCAGGATTGGGCAACATGGGGCACACAGGGCAACAGGCTAAAAGAATCAGTAGGGGGCTAAATCTGGCACCCTCTCAGAGCTTCACCTGACTGGAGAACCAACACCACGTTATTTACTTGAAGATGCTGTTGCTCATAAAGGCATTCACTCATCCAGGTGTGTCCACATAGAGAAGTACCTTTTTGCCAATTTCCACTGGGCACCATGATAGACTAACGGGGTCTGCAGACACCACATTGTATATGTGGTCATCAGAGGGAGATTTGCTACGATGTTAATGGAAGCTTCCTTCAGCTTCTCCCTGAAGGACCCCTTCCAAATTCCTGGAAGGAATCTCAGCATGCTATTCTCATGGTCTTACATTTTCACAAATTTTGTAAAAATCTCTTATTTTAACCCTAATTGCTTAAGACCACTACCTCTTTCCACTCCACATTTCCCTTTGTCCAACTGCCAATATTGTCAGTGACTTTGGAATATCCCTGAGGATTTTTAGGATCTACTAAGGGAAAGTTGAACTGGAGATCATTTAGTCTGGGATTAGAGAAATATATCTTTGGGGTTCAGTCACTTCCCTATATACATACCCCATGTAAGAATGGCTTCCAGGGACGTTCCTACCGTCCTGTGTGCTAACTCACCAGGTATTGGGATATGCAGGTGCGGGGCCAGAGGTCACAGGTGAATGAATATGCAAGTCTCCTATGGTACCCAGCACTGGAAGATGTGGGAGGTGATTAATCATGGTTGTCAACCCAAAAGGTATTTAAGATTAGTCACCACACAAGAAACTTAATTTACCCTGAAATATTATGGCTGATATATGAAAGAAACTTAATTAAGTTGTCCCCAAATTGGACAAAATCCCCCAACTTTACAAAGCACTACCAGAATGAAGTAAAGCTTGAACAAATTATTCTAAAGTATCAATATTAAAGAAACAAGTTTTAATCAACTGTGTTGGAGAAAAATAGAATTATCTGTCTGTTCTCGCTATACAAAATGGCATTATAAAAACATTACAATTTGAAGTGTCAGTCAAAAATATGCAGTCAAAACTGTTGGGAACAAGTATGATAGAGGTGAGTCAAGCCTTTAGTAAATACAATATTATGTTATTTTTCTGTTTTTTATCATTTGTCAGTTCAAATTTCTTTCAAGTTGTTATAAGTTTTACTTCCTAAATAAATAGAAACTTTTGTCTGTATTTGAGAAACTAAACAAATGAGTAAAGGGGAAAAAAGAGAGAGGCACCCCAAAAAATGGATTCTCAGCTACAGAGAGAAAGTGATGCTTAACAGAGGAGATGTAGTGGTGGGGAAGAAGAGAAATAGTTGATGTAGAAGAAAGAGTGCACTGGATGACGTATGAAAGTGTTGAGTCCCTATATCATACCCATGAATCTAACATAACACTGTATGTTAACTACACTGGAATTAAAATAAAAAACTTAAAATAATAAAGGCAACGTTATGAAAAAAATCTTAACTGGAACTTAAATTAAAACACTATTTTTGTTTGTATTTTGAATTTATAATTTTAAAGTAAAAAAAGTTATATATCCAAATTGCATAGCCCAGAGGCCCCAGAACATGTGGGTCTTCTCATGGTTCTAATATTGGAAATAATAGCTCAGAGGACTGCACAGCAGTTTTGGTGGCAATGTATACCATTGTGAGCAAAGAATAAAAAACCAAAAGTTCAAGACCTACAAACTGGGACTTCAATAAAAATTATATTTAGTTTTTTAAAAAAAGCTATCTGAAATAAGGACACCAGTATGGCTCGATCAGTTAAACGTCTGACTCTTTATTTCAGTTCAGGTTAAGATCTCACCCTTGGTGAGATCCAGCCCCATGTTGGGCTCTACACTGACAGTGAGCCTGCTTGGGATTCTTTCTCTCTCTCTCTCTATTCCTCCCCTGCTCTCTCTTTCTCTCAAAAATATAAATAAACATTAAAAAAAAAACCTATCTGAAATAAATGTCAAAATTCACATGTTGGATCTAGATGCAGTTGTATATATTTTCTATGGTTTTCTGATTTTTCCATGTGCTTGAAATATTTCACATTCTTCAAAAGGACTGAAAACATGTCAACATACACTTGCAGCATGTAGAAGATATTAGGGAATTAGGAAGGTGTTGCAATGGTCCAGTCAAGAGGTGCATCTGCCCGGAGCTGAGACAAAAGCAATGGCAATAGAAAGCAATGGATGGAACCTGAGAAATATACAAGGAGTAAAATCAGTGGGGCTTAGTGACTGGCCATGGGTAGATGTTTCGGTAGAATCCCAGAATGACTCACAGAGTGATGGGGTCAGCAACTGGGTGAATGAGAGTACCACAAAGAAGTGCTGTCACTAGGGTCTCACTCACAAGCCACAATAACCCACTTTTCTAGTGCTGCTTGCTACCTGAAAGTAAGGCCAGGTGCCAGAAGCAAACAAGCCCAAGACCCTGTTTTCAACTGGTTTGATCCAGTTCAGTTAAGGAGCTAACCCTCCAGAAGCCTTGGAGATCTTTAGCATCTAATTATAATAACAAAGAACACACCTACCACCTCAGTGACAGATCCTACTGTACCAATTTAGGGACAAAAAGAGGTGGCACTCTGATTTGGAGAAGTCGCCTCACCTTTCCAAGAAAAACTTGAGAGGTCAGCTTCCTTACCAGCCCCTTAATTTTATGGGGTATACCCCATAGAAACCGTGACCCTGAGACCTAATCAGAGAGAAGGTGCCTTTGGAGTATGAGCTTCCCTTCTCCTTTCCTTCTCTGGTCTTTGAATAAATTATCTGCTTGCTATCAAATGCTATCTTGTTATTGGGTTATTTGTCCAAAGGTATTGAGTAGGGAATGAATCTACCATAACAGTGCCTGGGCCGGGGGAAGTGAGTTCTGAGGACCAGAGGAGTGTAGTGACTCAGTTACTTAGAAGATGCTATTTATTCTTGGGGCACCCTTTCCAGCATGGACTTTTAGAACTTTTCAAAATACAGCATTCCCCTAAAACCAAGTGTTTAGAATAAAATGCATCTGGGGCCCAAGAACTAACTGAGAAGCAAATTAGCTCTATACATTAGTCATGTTGCTTAATCTGTCTGAATCTATTCTCTTGTGTCTATCATGGGGTTATAATGCCTACTTATGAATTTCAGGGAAAATTGTATGAGAACAAAGTAAAGAGGTAATAATTGGATATGCTCTCAAGCTTCCCATCTTCTTCCCCCTTGTACTGAGCAAAATATTTCCAATGGTCTAATTATTTTAAAAAATGAATTAACAGATGGGACATCTGGGTAGCTCAGTCAGTAAAGCCTCGAATTTGTGATTTCAACTCAAGTCATCATCTCACCATTGGTGAGTTCCAGCCCTGCAATGGGCTCTGTGTGGAGAGTGCAGAGCCTGCTTAGAATTCTGTCTCCCTCTCTCTCTCTGCCCCTCCCCTGCTTGTTCTCTTACTCTCTCTCAGAATAAATAAAAATAGGGGTGCCTGGGTGGCTCAATTAAGTGTCCAACTTTGGCTCAGGTCATGATCTCATGGTTCATGGGTTCATGTCCTGCGGTGGGTTCTGTGCTGACAGCTCAGAGCCTGAAGCCTGCTTCAGAGTTTATGTCTCCTTCTCTCTGCCCCTCCCCCACTTACCCTCTGTCTCTCTCAAAATATAAACATTACAAAAATTAAAAATATATATAAATAAAAATAAACTTAAAAACAAATTAATAGAATATTGCAAATATGAAATACCACCAATTAGATGACAAGCAGTAACCTTCAGACATAACTTCTTCACTGAAAAATAACCAAACTTGACATCATCATCATTAAAAATGAATATAGAATATAAAATTTTTTGTTAAATTAGTAACAATCAATCCCTTCTGCATTTCTATTTACCCACATATTTAGCCACTTCCAGTGCTTTAATTCCTTTTGGTAGATTTGATTTTTCATCCTACTTCATTTTCCTTCAGCTTAAAGAGCTTCCTTCAATATTCCTTACAAAAGGAAGGTCTGCTGGTGACAACATTTTTAAGCCTTTTATTATAAATGTTTTTATTTAGCCCTTAGTTTTGAAGGATGTTTAACTGTACATAAAATTCTAGGATGATAATTTTGTTTTTATTTTTATTTTATCACTTTAGAAATATCAGACATTTCCATCATCTTCCAGTTTGCACTGTTTCTGATGTCAATGGATATTTTAGTTTTGTCCTCCTCTAGGTAATGTCTTTTGTCTCTGATGGTTTAGGTTTCCTTCTCTGACTGTTAACTAACAATTTTATTATATGTTGTGCCAAGGCTTGGGAATGAGGTAAGCCTGGACATATTATCCTTTCAGGAAATATTATCCTGGAAATATTATCTTGTGAAATTAAAGATTCTGTCATATCCAGTATGTCAGAAGTTAACTGAGAAAAAAAGAAAGGGATCTAGCTAATCAACTATTCTGATCAAGAGCATGATAATGAAGAGCTTTTCAAGAAATAGCTTCCATGTTTTTTTTTTTATCCATAATGACTTTTATCTTTTCTCCTAATCACAGGGGTACAGAAAAGCTTCATGATCATCTAACAAAATTCTTTATGTCATAATGATAACACAATCAAGTGGCAATCAGTGCAGCCAATCAGCAATAGAGCTGAAACTCAGCTATAATTTCCTACCTCCTTTATAACCAATGTTTCTGATCTCAACTCATTCACATGGCACCATTTTTGTTTTTACCACATCAACATACCAA
>PISW01014844.1:0-19343 GCA_004023785.1 Mungos mungo | reverse complement strand
CAACCATTTTTAACATAAAGTTAAAGAAAAAAATAAGCAGTTTTTTTTTTAAGTACTATGGACTATTTTCAAAATAACATTTTCTTTGGCTTTTTCACTTAGGAGGACTCTGGAAATCCTGAAAGAATTCTGTATTCCCAGTTTTTCCCTTAATTACTTCTGAAAGTTTTCTTCGTAAAGTTGTTTTCATCTGTTTATCTTAAAACTCCCTTTTCTTCTGGTGTGTAGAAAACAGCTTTACTATGTTTGGGCCTTTTGGGGTTTTTTCCTTTCCTCGCCTTAAAATTCTTAGTGGTAGATGGTTATGTTAATCAAAATTCATATGGTCAAAGTTCCAATCCTGTTAAGACCCTACAACTATATCTAGTTTAAAGACGTTAGAAACTTGTCAGGGCAGCTGACAAAGGCCGGATCCGCCCCTACTCCAGCATTAAGCAGAAAGAACTACAAGGAACAGAAGTACAAATTAAGTAAATAGCACATTCAAAAGTAACAAACGTTTTAAAATCTTTATACCAGACTTCTGTTGATATAGGAGCACAAAATAATTTGTTTTCAAAGGAAGGAATCTATTAGTAGTACTTTTTCATTTCATTATCTTAGTAAAGAGGCAAAGGCAATGCTAACATTTCTGAAAAATATCAATTTGGGACTATTTATAAAATGTGAATTTGGAGGTTAGAAATCAAAAACAGATTTTGGTTAACAGTGTACCATTAATAGTGTCAGATGTAAACGAAACTGCATTTATAATTAAAGAAAAACCCTAACTTTTGGGGTTTTGTTTGTTTGTTTTTGAGAGAGAGCACATGCGCGTAAGCAGGGGCGAGGCAGAGAGAGAGGAGACAAAATCCTAAGCAAACTCCGGGCTCTGAGCTGTCAGCACAGAGCGCGACGTGGGGCTCAGTCCGGAAACCATAAGATCATGATGTGAGCCAAAGTCGGACACTTAACCAACAGAGCCACCCAGGGGCCCCAAAAATCCTACCTTTTGGAACAGGTGGCAAAGGATCCTCGTAAAAAATCTTTTCAATTAATTCTGAAAAACTTTCTGAGAAGAATGGAGGTTTTCCTGAAATTACATGAAAAATTGTAAAATTAAACAACAGTTTGCTATTACCAACCTATAGCCCTAAACAGATCTCAACTACAGACAGGTTAAGACCACACAACTTACAGGAAAATATATTTACAGCAGTAACTGCTTACTGAATGCCTGGTCCAGACCAGGGACACTGTATATTTTTCTATTCTGTCATTCAAAACCCATCATCCTCACAAAGATGCTAGTATATGCACGGACCGTTATCTAAGGGCCGCGTGGGCCACTGGACACACCTGAATAATTCACAGACACAGGTACCTTTACAAGAACTTCTACTAATAATCAGCTTTTAAAAAGTAGGCACATTTGAACATTCCAAATGATTATCGTGAAAAATACGTGTCTGTCAACAGTCCCTTGGCCTGGATGCCAAAGGTTCTGGGCATCTGCCTGGACACCAAGCGTACAGGAGGAATACAGAGGAGACAAGCCAAAACCAGGATATACAAAAATTTAGAAAAGCTAGCGTTTTTCACATCTTCCAGGCTAAATACTCGCAAACTACAACAGATTTCATCCTTCTGTGTGTGCCAGCTTTGATTTAAACTGTACCGGAAAGTAATCACCTGAAAACATTTCATAAAGCAGACAGCCCAAGGACCAGAGGTCACTGGTGATGGAGAAGTCAGTACCCCTCAGGATTTCAGGCGCTGTATACGTGAGAGAGCCTACAAGTATAAAGAACGACTTCGTCAGGCATTTGTAACGATTCCGAAAACAAAGCTACTATGAGACCCGGTAAGGCAAAAATATACATAGCAAGAAAACACACACATCAATATATACCTTCGTGGGCATTTCACCTTTTTTTAAGTTTTCTAATTTTAAGGTTTCGTTCACAAGAATATGTAATGCGAACAGGTTTTGGAAATCCACTTGAGTTAGAGATGTGGCACAATTCTGTATGTTCCTTCTTTTTTTTAAGCTAACAATTTAACCCGAAGAACCTCTGATTCGAGTATTCTGATTGGAATACGGTATACAGTATTAACACCCCGAATTCCCACTGGCTCAGCAGCGGAGGTTTGTGTGTTACTCAAAGTCCATGTCCGCCGCGGGTCAACCCCCCGCTCTGTTCTTAGCCACTCAGAGAGCCAGGCTGATAGAGGCTCCAGCTCAACACGTGCTCCCTCCGTCACCAAGACGGGGGGGAGTGTAGCCCACTGCACACTGGCTCTGAAAATCCCCGCCTCCACGCACCTCCCGTCACTTCCGCTCACATTTCCTCAGCGTTGGCAGGGAGAGGATGCGACCCTACCGTGGATCCAGAAGAACAGGGAATACTTCCTGAACAGCACGAAGGTCCGTCACAGATACTTTACACAAGGCTTAACATTACATGGACAGCAAATTGTCGGGGCGCCTGGGGGACTCAGTCAGTTGAGCGTCCGACTCTTGATTTCGCCTCAGGTCGTGATCTCACAGTTCGTGAGTTCAGGCCCCGCTTCGGGCTCTGCGCTGACAGGGAGGACCCGAATTGGGGTTCTCTCTCTCTCTGCCCAACTAAATAAAATGTTTAAAAAAATAAATAGCATACTCTTGAGCTATCAAGTTCCCTCATTTACTGATGGGAGAAATCGAAGCTTAGAGGGTTCCCCAAGATCCCCTAAGTCACACAGCCGGCCACGTGCTGTGCACCCTCCAAACCTCGACCTAAAAACCTCCCATCTTCCAATGAGAATATGTTTTCCGTGAAGTAATCACCAATTATCTGGAAAATAAAATTCTACTGAGGCAAACCTTCCAGCAAATACTGTCACCAGGGCCCCCTGCGGCCACAGCAGCAGCCTCTTGTGTCCTCAAGTTTTAACGTTCTCCTACGTGACATTTTGACCAGACGATCACATTTCACATATACATTCACCTCATTCACCTGACACTTAACGGAAGGCCTATCTGCCTTTCCATTTGCCAAATCCTGAGAAACGAAATCTAAGGAAGACCCCACGGCGCCCAGGTACCCTGCCCAACACATAACCAGGGCACGCGCCACTAAGCGTGTTGAACGTGAACACGTCTCTCCACCTCAACGAGAAATGCAAGGCCAGGGACTTTGGCCTGTCTGTTCACATTCGTATTTCCAGTATCTAGAACATGCCTAAATTTCTGTTGATTTATCCAATTTATTTGACACGAATCAATACACGTACTAATGAACAAACAACTATGAGGTCCCTACCTTTGGAATTGAATGTTAAAAGGCAATACAGAAAAATGATGACATATGTTAGGTTCAACGACAGATTAACACAGATAATATTACAAAAGGGGTATCGCTTCACACAATCTCCCCTCAAGTATAGGGACTCTAACATCCTAGACCCCATCTCACCGTCAAAACCACCCCCAAGAATGTGCCCTCAAAATCTTAATTTCAGAACACTAGCTACTCAACAGTGTTGAAAAAGGATCTGCTGAGCCGCCAGTGTATGCCAGGAACTGTTCGGAGCGCTCAGAATGCAGAAGCAAGCAGGAAAAACCGGCCATCCTTCGGTTCTAACGAGCGGACAGGCACATAAGGAGCCAAGGACAGGTTCCAGGTTTCCGAGAACTTCCCCGCACCTCCCAGTCCTGGGTCTATGCAAACCCGCTAGGCCGTGGGCAAAGCCATCCCCATCCGCAGGCTCCTCCTCCTGTTATTTTCAGTATGTTATTTGACTGTCAAAAATGGCACAAATGTATTATTTTGACTGGACATGATCTCCCAAACACGTGACCCGGGCAGCCCACACCCGGTTCCGATCTGTGAGCGTTCTGCGTACCTTTGACTTTGCCCTTCACTGTTTTCCTCAGTGCGCTTTCCCCGCTCTCACCTCCTCCTTCTTCTGCGGCCACCAAAGCAAAGAACTCTTCCAAATTCTCACCTTCCACTTTGGCCAAGCAAAAGTTACTGAACTTCAGCGTGCCAGGCCCTTCCAAGAGCACCTATACAGATTAAAAAATGCGGTCAGAATCCAATTCCATCTGCACTTCCATCCGTCCTCTCCTCATCTCACTGAGGAGCTCTGAGCACGGGCTTCTCTGCTTCAGCCCAACTCACAACTTTAAATGCACACAATTTTAAAAGAAGCTGAAGAAAACTAAATCCAGCATTTTAATAAGGGAATTAAATATTAAATGGCGTGTTCTCAGATGTATACAATGAGCACATCATAACCAAAGGGAAACCACAGGCGCTGGGGAAAGACCGACGCATGTGGAACAATCTACACACACTCGCCAATCCTCCGTGACCGCTGAGCGGGGTCTGCAAACCCACCGGTCCGTGCTATGTACTCAAGGGTTCAAAACGAGGGTTCTGGAGGTAAAGATCTAGGCCTGGATCCACCACTTACTGGCAGCCTGAGCTGGAGAACTTACCTCTGTATAGCTCAGTCTCTACACCTGCAAAATGGGAATAATAATACTGAACCCTTCAGATTGCTTTAAGGTTATACAGGCAAAAGGTATTTTGACAACGACCAGCACGTGGTAGGTGCGCCCCCACGCTCGCTAACACGATCTCTGATCACAAGTCACCCTTTGCACGGGGAAGCCGCGCCAGTGTTCCCTTACGTGAATCTTTTCCCCCAGAGCCATTAACACTATCTCGGGGCAGTCACAGCAGGACAGGGGCATCTTTGTTTTTAAAAGCAATTTAGGGGCGCCTGGGTGGCTTGGTAGGTTAAGTGTCTGACTTCGGCTCAGGTCATGATTTCTCAGTCTGGGAGTTTGAGCCTGGCATCCGGCTCTGTGCTGACAGCTCCGAGCCTGGAGCTGGCTTCAGGTTCTGTGTCTCCCTCTCTCTCAGCCTGTTACCCCGTCACACACTGTGTGTGTGTGTCGTTTTCTATCTCTCTCTCAAAAATAAACATTAAAGAATAAGTAAATAAATAAAAGCATAAAGTTTACCCTTAATTTTTGGTCACAAATACTAAGGATGTCTGGTTATCTATAACAGTGGATTTTAAATTTTTTTGAGCACCAGATCCCCCATAGGTCCTGTTAAGATCAACTGCCAGTCCCTACCCCCAGTTTCTGATTCAATAGGTCTGGGTGGGACCCAAGAACCTGCATGTCTAAGGAGTCCCAAGTAATGCAGATACTGCTGGTCTGGGGAACACACTTGGAGAACCACCAGCAGGGGTCAGCAATTTGCAATTTTTTGTAAGTTAATAAACATTTTAGACCTCACAGGCCATAATACCTTTGTCCCCACAACTCAACTCTGCAGCCAACTGACAATACGTAAATAAAAAGAGGTGTTCCAATAAAACTTCATTTGCAGAACTGGTCATGCTGCCCGGCCCTGCCAACCCCTGATCAAAAGGCTACATACAAATCCGCAGGAGCTTCCTAGATTACACAGAACGCGATCCTCAGTTGGAACAACTCCCGAGCTGTACAGCCACGGGGCCAGACTCCAGCCAGGACTTGTCTTCACAGAAGCAGGAGCGAAGAGTGGGTTTTCAATTTCTCAAGGGTCGGCGAAGATGGAGATACGAGGAGGTTTACTGAGATATGTCAATTATGAGACTAACATGCCAGTGCCCATAAAGTTTTATTGAAACAAAGCTGTACACGGCAGTCACGCGTTGTCTACAGCTGCTTTCAGGGCTGCGACCACAATTAAGTGGTTGCAGACTTGAGGCAAGTAGAGAGAGATTTCCAACAAGAACTTGTACTCATTAGACACTTTTTCTGGATTTTTAGATGTTCTCTTCCAGAGAGACTATAACAACAACATTTAACTTTTTTACTTCATCATGTGCATCTTAACACAGGAAAAGTAGCAGCTCAAACCAGTAACGAGGACAATCCCTAAGCACATGTACTTATAAGTAATAGATGCCACTGATCGAAAGCACCAGAAAATGTCCTAGAAGTTTAAGCTAAATATAGTCCATAATCCGTCTCACAGACACAGAGAGAGAGGGGGTAACTTGTCCAGGTTCACACAACTTCTAAGCGTCAGGGTCAACTGTGACGCTGAAACTGAGCAGGTTTCAGGACTCTACCACCCTGAAGCATGTTTAGTTACAGATCATTAGTTTTACCAGAAAAGCAGCTGCCTGACCCATAGTACCAGTAATCAAGCAAAGCCCAAACCGCCATTATCAAACCCAAACAGCGGCTCATAATCAGATACCACAATTTAAGAGCTAAGCGGCTCATTTTATAGATATACTGAGCTCATCATTCACAATATACCTCAGCAGCAATGATACTTATCCAAGGGACTCTGGAGGGAGGGGAGACTTTGCGCTCTAAAAGCTACTTGAACAGACAGCTAAAAAGGTAGCTAAAATACGGCACTATGTTTTTATTTTAAAAATATTAAGTCAATTTCAAGATGTTCTAAATTTCATCTAAAGTTAAAAACACCTTTGAGAAGGCATTAAAACTTGAGACAGGGCAGTCAGGAAATCAAACTTCGTGAATTACCTTGCCTGGAGAAAGGTCACAGAAGAGAATGCCGAGTTGATGAAGGTGACGTAATCCAGCGAGGAGGTCAACTCCAAACTCTCTCACCACATCTTCTGGGAGGTTTTCATCCTGAGCAATAACCGTTTCCAAGGAACCACCTGCAAGTTGATTAAATCCCCGATCTTGGCCCCCAGCACTGACACGATGCCTCCAGGAGGTTCAATGCCGGCAGACGCTGGGCTTTAAAGCCGGATCTAATCACCACACCTGGACAGACCGGCAGGGGAAATACACGCGTGCACCAAGCACCCTACGGGTGACCTGTGTCCACGCTCCAGTGTCAGCTGCCAGAGAATGACTGCTTGGGCTGGGAGAACAGTGCGGTCCCCACACAAGCAGGCCAGAAGCCCTCTGAAGGGAGAACCCGTGACTGCTAACTCCAGTTAGGAACTGAACCGCTGCAAAACCAGAGGTAAATCCTAACCCAAACTGCGCATTTAAAACACATTATACAGGGGCGCCTGGGTGGCTCAGCCGGTTAAGCGTCGGACTTCAGCGCAGGTTGTGACCTCACAGTTCGTTGGTTCGAGCCTGACATCGAGCCCTGTGCTGACAGCTTGGAGTCTGGAGCCGGTCTTCAGATTCTGTGTCTCCCTCTTTCTCTGACCCTCCCCTGTTCATGCTGACTCTCTCTCTCTCTCTAAAATAAATAAAAACTGTAAAAAAAAATTTTTTTTTAAAGAAAAAAAACCACATTATACAAAGTATAGCCACATTGACTCTTGTGCAAAGTGGGGTCACGTTCTGCAAAGCACCGCATGGCAGAAAAGACGCCTCTCCTTAACAGAAGTTCACCGCCTTTAGCATACTTCACTGAGGAAATCGTGTCAAAGGCAAACACATTGTGAAATCCAGCTCTCTGCTCCTCCGAGATCCCGCTCACATTTCTACCATCTAAGTGCCAGGACAAAACAACCAAACAAACAAAAAACCTGTTTTTAAAGCATCAAGATTCCAAGAGGAGCCAAGTTTAGAGAAACATACATAACCCTGCACACAAAGTTCCTTCCCCAGAGCGCTCTTCTTTGTGAAGATTGTGTGTCCCAAGCAGCCGTCCTAACTAAGGTTCAAACAAAATGCTTTTCCTATCTCTTTAAAATAAATAAATAAATAAATAAAAGTCTTGGGGCACCTGGGTGGCTCAAATGGTTAAGCATCCCAATCTTGATTTCGACTTAGGTCACGACCTCACGTGGTGAGATGGAGCCCCATACAGGGCTCTGTGCTGGGCACGGAACTTGCCTAAGATTCTCTCTCCCTTTCCCTCCCTCTCCCCCATCCACACGTGCGTACCTAAGGCCTCGCTCTTAAATAAATAAAACTCTTTTAAAAAATAAAAAATAAGAAGTCTTACCTGGCACCTGAAAGTTCAATCAGAATACTGTGACTAAAGTAGGAGGTATTTGGGGGTTATTTTTGTTTTGTTAGGTACGGATCCGCTCCAAATACAGGCATCAATTAGTAAGGCTGTAATGATGGAAGAGGGGGGCGGGGGAGTAGAAAACAGCTGAAGCAAAAAGTAACACAGGGAAAGTTCAAGTTCCCTGATCACCTCAACAGTGCAGCTGTGAACGTCAGTACACCACAGTCCTTTCCTAATGGTTCAGAAGAAAATAAAATCCAAGTAAATTATTATTCCAAAAAACTAATTTGATCATTTGTTGTTACAAATTGTAAGTGCCAATAGGTTAAGACTCATAAACTAGAAATTACTTACTATTTAATATTTAACGACCCTTTATTATTACTCAGTGTAGACAGAAGCACACTAAAAGTGGCGCGTCTCCCCTGGAGCCCCTGAAACTGAACTCCCAGAAAGCAGCGCTGTGTTCCGCCACCTTTCTCCCTGGACGCGGCCCTAGAACGCTGCTCGGGCAGGGGCTGGAGCACCTTCTCTCTCCTGTTAGGAGGTGGCGTCTGCTGACTCGGCCTTGTACTTGTTCACACTGCCTACGTTTTTATAAACGCCAAGTATTCTCTTCATAAACATAAAAAGATGATCACTTTATAAACTAATTAGCTAACGGACAGCTACTTGACCTAAAATACTCGGTTTTTATTCAACAGGAAAACTTGTTGGATAAGTTTAATCACTAAAAAAATATTTCTCATTTTTACGTAGGTGATTTAGTAATATTTTACACCAAAGTGAATCTCAGATCTAATTTTACTCTCTTACCAAATGTCTCACCAAACATCCTTGCTCTTTACCGACCCTCATATCCGAACAATGCATGTGCAACCAGCTTAGTCAACATAGCAAGTGCCTCTGTTTGTAACGCAAAAGGAAAACAATAAAACCCACATGTGTTTCAAAACTACCTGAAGCGGATGTACTGGTGGCATGTCTTATACACTCTTACCTGTGCAGAGCTCCACCACGAGCCAGAGATGGTTGCTGGTTTCATACCACTCGTGAAAAGTTACGATATTCTTGTGTTTAATTTCATGGGTGAGACGGACCTAGAAAAAGACAGCATTCACACACACACACAGTTCTTAAAATCCTTACATCTATTAAGAAACACCTAAGCACACAATTGGAAAGTGGGCAATCGTAGAATTTGGTGGAATTCTATACAGGTATTACAAACGATTGTTATGAAGGTTGGTGACATGGAAAAATGGTAATTTAATATATAATCTTTAGAAAAACCTCATGCAATACAGTTCTATGTATTTGTGTAAACATAACATTGCAAAAGAAATATTCGTAGGAAAATGACCAAAAGGTATACATCAAAATAGCTGAATCTTTCTACTTTTCCATTTTCTAATAGTGAGCACACAATACTTTCATAATCAGGAAACAAATCATCTTCATGGAGAAAAGAAAACATTTACTAAGTACAAATAACTTAAAGGCTCAATAGTTAAAGTATAGATCAACTAACAAAATATTAGCCCAATAAGAAAATGCTTAATTTTATAGCAAATAATGATAGCATCATGATGTGAAGTGAAAAAGACAAGAAACAAAATAATGTAACACCGTGATTTTAAAATTGAAACAGAACTCCTAGTTAAAAGACTAGAAAGAAAAAAACAGGGCAGGACGGTCTCACATGATGGAACTGTACTGCCCTTTTCTCCCTCCATCCATTCTTCTGTATCATCCAAATTTTCTATAATGATGACGTTTTACTTTTACGATATTTAAAATAACTCTCAAAGGGCTCTACAATTGTCTTTTTAAATATATCCTTCATGGGGATGACTGGTTGGTCAGTTGGCAGAGCATCCCATGCTTGATCTCAGGGTTGTGGGTTCAAGCCCCACACTGGGCATGGAGCCGACTTTATATAGTATCATATAGTATCAATTCGCTCAGGCTGTCCAAAGAAGAATCGCCACAGTGAACACACGGATCTTAAATGGACATCTCCGTTAGCTCACGACGACACCGGTGCACCAAAACAAGAGTGAGTTCCACACTCAATAGTAAAGATGCAAGGGCGTCTGGGTGGCTCAGCCAGTTACGAGTCTGACTCGGGCTCAGGTCAAGGCCTCACAGCCCGGAGTTCAAGCCGCACAGCACAGAACCTGCTTCAGATCTTCTGTTTCCCTAGCTCTCTGCCCCTCCCCAGGGTGTGCGCTCTCTCTCCCAAAAATAAATATTCAAAATAACATAAAATAAAATAAGATGCAAGAGCCTGTCCGTTAAAAAAACAATACTAACTTGCCTGAAGGGGTTTTGCTTTCTCCCTTCAAGACCCCATTAAAAACGGGGGGCTTTATTAGCAAAGACATCCAGACTCAGAATGGGGGACAACTACCCAAGTGCTCTGGATCCTTGATTTCTGATTCTCTTACACTCACACACACACATTCTACTGTCAGTCACAAAACACAAGCCACTGGGCCCATAACATGTGGAAACACAGAGCACCCGATTGTAGAAATGGAACGTGGTACATACACTCTAGGAACAACCCAGTGGGTTCGTATTCTAACACAGGCAAGGGAAATGAAGCCGCATAGTTTGGAAGACACATAATTTAGATGAGAACAAAATCAAAGTGGTCGAGACAATTTGAGGAGCACCTTGTAATAACTCCGGTAACTTCTCCCAGTGGAGACTAGGGAGGGCCATGGCGAGCATGAACCCACGGATCCAGCCCCTGGAAGGGCAAAGTCCTAACAAAAAACAACGGTGTGGAAGGTCCCCCAGAAGTCAGGCCCCGGTCAAGCCCCGCACACTCCCCATCAGTGCGGCCAAGTACCTCCTCTTCCAGATATCCCAGCTCTCGGGACCTCGGCCCCCACCTGCACCTCCACCAGCCATCTGTTGGGGTGATAATGCACTGTATACGCTGGATTAAATACACTCATACAATTAATTTCCTTTCGATGTGGCTGCTATGAACTTTAAAGTTACATTTGTAGCCCCCATTATGTTTCAGTTGACGAGCATTGTTGGATTTTTACTAATAATCGGATTGTCTCCAATCTGGCACACATCTCCGCTCGTGACCACCCCTCTTCACTCACCAACTCGCTCTCTCTAGTACTCCATTTCCGGTTCGGTTCAAACCTCCGCGCTCCGCACATAGCAGCAACCGAGGCGGAAGCAAGCCCTGCTGACGGAGCCGACGAGGCCCCGCTAGTCTGTCCGCCGAGTGACCACTCACGCTCGGCTTTCCTTCTGCCTGAACACTGCCTTCCCCTCCCTCACCTACTGAGGCCTTAGCGTCTCATCCCAGAGAACACCGCATGAGAAGAGAAATGCCTCTGCTCCTGGTGCCGAATCTACAACTCACATCTCCTATCATAGACACCGTCTGTCCTAACTATCCCCCCTCCTTACAAAAGCCACACCTCCTCACATCCATTAGAACAGAGACCTTCAAAACAAAACCAGAAAGAACAAGTATTGCCAAAGAAGTGGAGAAACGGGATCCCTTGCACACTGCCTTGCACACTGCCGGTGGGAGTGTAAAATGGCGCAGCCTCTGTGGAAAATAGTACGGCAATTCCTTTAAAAAAATTAAGCTAAAATATCCCATTTCTGGGTATATCCAAAAGACTGAAATCAGAGTGTGTTCTGAAGACACATGTGCACACTCGTGTTCACACCAACATTATTCACAACAGCCAACGGCGGAAGTAACCGAAATGCCCAGAAACAGGTGTGGGTAAGTGTATGAGCAAAATGTGGCGTATACATAAAACGGAATATCATATGTTCTTAAAAGTTAAAGAAATTCCGACACGTGCTACAACATGGATGGACTCTGAGGACATCACGCTAAGTGAAATCAGTCATGAAAAGACAAAGTGCCATTCAGAGACGCAGCAGAACCACGCTGTCTGGGGACGAGAAATGGGGACTATGGTTTCACGTGTGCAGAGTCTCAGTTTCGCAAGGTGACACGAGTTCTGGACACCTGAGCAATCGCACCTTGGGTATGTGCCCGAAAGAGCTGAAAACCGGGTCCACACAAAAACCTCCTCCTACATATAGCAGCCTGGTTCACAGTTTAAAATACTCGAGATGCCCTTTAATAGGCGAATGAATAAAAAACACTGGCACATATACGCGATGGACTACTGCTCATCAATAAAAAGAAACGAGCTCCCAGCCCCAAGTAAACACAGAGAAAACTTAAATGCTTGTTGTGAAGATGTCAGCCTGAAAAGGCTACACGCTGTGTAACCCCAGCTCGATTCCGTTCTGGAAATGGCCAGACTGTGGACACAAGAACAAGATCAACGGTTGCCGGGGTTGGGAGGAGGGGAGGGATGACGCGGTGGAGTGCGGAGGACTTCTAGGGCAGTGACACTCTTCTGTATGACATCACAGTGACAGACGCAGGTCACCACACATTTGTCCAAAACTATGGAATGTCGACACTGACTATGGATTCAGGGTGACTGTGACATGTCGGTGTGGGTCCATCAGGCATAATATACGCGCCACTCTGGGAGGGATGCTGATGATGGGGAGCACTACATGTGTGGGGCAGGGAGCACAGGAGAGAGCACCACCCTTTCTTCCTAATTTTACCATGAACCTAAAACTGTTTTGGGGGCGCCTGGGTGGCTCAGTCAGTTAAACATGTGACTCCTGATTTCAGCTCAGGTCATGACCCCACAGTTGCCAGATGGAACCTGGCCCAGGGTTCCGCACGGAGCATGGAGACTGCTCAAGATTCTCTCCCCCTCTAGGGCTTAGCTGGTTGAGCGTCCGGCTTCGCCTCAGGTCATGACCGCACGGATTCTTGGTTCGAGCCCCACGTTGGGCTCTGTGCTGACAGCTCAGAGCCTGGAGCCTGCTTTTGATTCTGTGTCTCCCTCTCTCTCTGCCCCTCCTCTGCTCGCTCACTATCTCTCTCAAAAATAAATGTTAAAAAAATTTTTTAATAAAAAAAAAGATTCTCTCCCTTTCTACCTCTATCCTCTCCTGCTCACGCAGATGCACGCTTTCAATAAAACTGCTCTTAAAAAAATAACTTTAAAAAAGAAGTTCTAGAGATGGTGATGGCTGTACAGCAACACTGCATCACCAATTGCACGCTCAAAAATGGTTACACTGGTAAACTTTTTGATACATGTATTTTACCACAATAGGGAGGGGGCAGAAAAGGCTAAGTTGGGCTCAGGAGCCTGGGCTGTAAATTTCCAACCCAAGTTATTCTCTCTCAGGGTCCTTCCTTTGGCAAGCTTCATCAATCACATGCTAAATTTAGAAGTAAATGATCTAGGGGTGCCTGGCTGGCTCAGTCAGACTCTTGACCTTGGGGTGGTGAGTTTGAGCCCCACGTGGGGTATAGAAGATTATTTAAATAAATAAACCTTTAAGAAATAAAAATTAATGATCTAATTTAGACTATATTTTTCATGACTTTTCCCAAAAAACACGACTAAATTGCTAATTACTTAGGGATGTTTATTAGTCATTATTCAGGATTGGTGGCACTAAACAACCAGAAGGTCACCCATTCCGGATTGAAAATGTGGCATTTGCTATCATGAGTTCAATGGCTTCTGCTTATGTGGTTCTTATTCTCCTTGATCATAGCTCTGTGTTTGCCCAAAGGGAGAGAAACCTACTTGACTTACCCAATTGGTTATTTCAGGTCTTTTGCACTTCTCGGTACAAAGAATGGCTACAAAATCGATCGTCCCCTTCCGCCGCCCTTTATAGACGACGGACTTGCTCCCTCGGCCGATCTCCTCATACAGAATGAAGTTTTCCATCTCTGGCCAACTGCTCACGTTGGATAAAACAACAGCCTAACAGCATCTCTAGCTCCTAGAAAGCAAACAAAAATAAAACTTCTAAATGCAAGCTAGAGGCATGATTAATTAGCCTAGGATAGATGTAAATCTAGTAATTCTATAAACTGAAAATTCACCTCCAAGTGCTGGACACTGGTCTCTTTTTGTAGGGTGGGAAAAAAGCCAAGGGAAAAATAAAACAGTTGAAAAACTAATACTCACCTTCCTTCAACAAGATTTTAACAAAAATGATGAAAATGACAGCTTTTTCCAACACATGTAACAAAATGAGAGATGAATGAGATTCCAATGTATCTAGATATTTTTCTTATTTTGTTACAAAGGAAGGCACATTGTGTCAATTCAGTATAGAAAGGGGGTCATATGACTGACCTAAACCTCAAACCATGAGGAGCAAGAGAGACAATATATATTAAAATATCTTATAAACAAATACGGAATGACAATATTTCCATCTAATCCACAGAGATTCTAAGAAATTAATCCAAATATTAAAGTCAGCTGTTACTAAAACTCCTGAGTCCTGGGCCCAATCCAGCCTGCTGCCTTTGTAAATAAACTTTAACTGGAACATACCACACCCATTCACTTACACATTGCCTAAGGCTCCTTCTAGACTACAACTGCAGAGTTGATAGGACAGAGTAATGGCTTGCACACATTCTAGAATATTTGTTATCAGGGGCCCCTGGGTGGCTCAGTCAGTTAAGCCTCCAACTTCGGCTCAGGTCATGATCTCATGTTCATGGGTTCGAGCCCTGCGTCAGGCTCTGTGCTGGCAGCTAGCTCAGAGCCTGGAGCCTGCTTCAGATTCTGTGTCTGTCTGTCTGTCTCTCTCTCTCTCCCCCTCCCCCTGCTCATGCTGCCTCTCTCTCTCTCTCTCACAAAAATAAATAAAAAACATTAAAATTTACTGCCAAGAAAAAGAAAATGTTCTGTAATTCATACTGATGGCCATACAACTTTGTGAACACACTAAAAATCACTGGATAGTACTTGTTAAAGGGGTGAACAGTACAGTGTGTGAATATCACAATTTTATGGATATAATTTACATGTACATTAAGTGTAAAGTGTACAATGTGTTGATTTCACACATTTATGTATCATAATCTGACTACTACCTTAGCGTTAGTTAACACCTCCACATGTCACATAAGTATCACATCTTTGTGGTTAAGAACATTTGGTCTCATAGCAACTTTGAAGTACGTAACACATTCCTGTTTAGTATAATCACTATGATGGACACTAGGTCTCCAGAACTTCTTTTCTGTTGTGGGCCATCCAAAAACAGGCTAAGAAACAGATTTGGCCAAGAGGCAGCAGTTTGTTCCATCTTGGTATATGGAACCAGTAATCCAAGAATCTAGCAACTAATTCTAGGATTCCATCTTCCAATGAAATTAAAATTTACTGCCAAGTAAATACATATACATACATATAAAGATGTATAGGCTAGTAGTTACATTTAGTTATTTGAATTACACACCTGGTCTCTATACCAAACCACAAAAACTCAGTCTACTGACAGCAAAATTCTTTAAGCACTAAAGATGTGGGTAAAAATCTGAATTTAAATCACTGGAAACCCAGGGCAGGGTCTGACTTTGGCTCAGGTCATGATCTCACAGTTCATGGGTTCAAGCCCTCCACCTGAGAGCTCAGAGCCTGGAGCCTGCTTCAGGTTCTAGGTCTCCCTCTCTCTGTCCACCGCCCCCCCCCCATGCTCGGTCTCTGTGTCTCTCGTTCTCTCGCTCTCTCAAACATAAACATTAAAAAAGTTTTAATAAAATAAATGGAAACCCAAAAATGGCACAAATAGTAACAGTGTTCAGTAAAACAAATAAATTCTAAGTTCACTCTATGCTCCTCTCCTCTCTAAAACCCACTTAAAAAGAATCAATCTTGACTCCTGACCCACCAAAATGCAGCCTAGACAGAGTAATTTTGTGGCAATAAGTCAACAATACATAGTATGCAATATAACTTAAGATTAAATTGGCAGTGTGTTAAGATAGAAAAGCTATTTAGCCAGAAAAACAGAGACTTTTAATTAAATGTTCACAATTCGGCTACATTAAAACACTTTCTATTGAAATAGAAAGTTTTATGTAAGAAAAACAGCTGATTCCTCCAGGGGCGCCCGGGTGGCTCAGCTGGCTGAGCATCATCCAACTCTCAGTTGTGGTTCAGGTCATGGTCTCACAGTTGTGAAGCCAAGCCCCTTGTCCGGCTCTGTGCTGGGCACAGAGCCTGCTTAAGGTTCGCTTTCTCTGACCCCCTGCTTGTGCTCGCTCGTTCTCTCTCTCTCTCTCTCTCTCTAATAAACAAATAAAAAACTGATTCCTTGAGAATAAGATTTTAAGCCACAAGAAAAAAAATTAAATCTTTACATTTTCAATTTGATTCAAGCCAAATTCTTCTCTGAGGTCTTTCACTGAGTAGTGGTGTCTAAGCAGAAGGCGCAGTCTGGGGGCGCCTGGGTGGCTCAGTTGGTTGAGCATCCGGCTTCAGCTCAGGTCATATCTCACGGATCGTGGGTTCGAGCCCCGCGTCAGGCTCTGTGCTGACAGCTCAGAGCCTGGAGCCTGCTTTAGATTCTGTGTGTGTCTCTCTGACCCTCCCCTGCTCATGCTGTCTCTGTCTCTCAAAAAAAAAAAAAAATTTTAAAAAGCATTTTTAAAAAAGGGGGCAGTCTAAAATTAAACGCATCAATTACAAAGTCTGTTTAGATAAGGGTGGTTTAGGATTGAAGCACTTCCCCTCTCTGGGGCTCAATTTCCTTCGAGTAAAGTAAGAATTGGATCAGTCTTGAAACTTAATCTTTCAAGTTTGAAATCCCACAATTTTAAGATTCTTTTTGACACCAAGGACATCCGCACCTCATACTTGCTAATAAGCATGCTTTAATGTGTAAGCTCTTAAATTATAAAACACAAATACAGAAAACCCCCATAAAATACACGTATAGTTTAATGAGTTATTATAAGAGGGACTCCCCATCTGTGAGTTCAAACCCCACATCACACTGACAGCACATAACCTCCTTGGGATTCTCTCCCTGGCTCTCTACTCCTGTCCCACTCTCTCAAAATTATAAATAAACTTAAAAGTAAATAAGAGGGACAACCTTGTGGTCACCTCCCACTTTGCCTGCCACCCCGGACGTCCCTCCCTGAGCCTGTGGCAACCACAACTCCTCTTTTCCAAAAGTAACCACGCTGACGTCCACAGCCACCACTTTCCGACATATCTTCGTCATTTTCTCAGTGTGCATTCCCAGACACCACAGCTCAGTGTACCGCGTTTTCTAAAGGCAGGGAACGCCTTTTAAGGCTCTTTATTTCTACGAGGTGACCTAGGTCAGAGAAGCCAGCCGGTTAAGATGGGGGGGGGGGGCTGCAGAACCTGCATTCAGCGAACTCTTGGAAACTGACCAGGTGATAGAGGCGGGAAGATAGAGGCCATTACCCTCTCTTCATTTCCTCTACCTCCAGAGCGTTCCCTCCTCCACCAGCAGCAGCAGCCACCGCGGCCCCAGGCCGCACCTACTGAATAAGAAATCCTGGGAGCGGCGCGCAGCACACTGTGGTGTAAGTCAGCCTGCGGACGCACCCTCAAGCTTGCTAACCGCAGGCCAAAACCACCTCTTTCGAGGGCAGGAAAGGTGGCAGGCACTGCGCTTCGCATTCAACAGGTGCTTCTGCTCGAAACTCTTCACGGACCAACGTGTCTGCAGGCTTCGAGGTCAGTCTGCCCTGCAAGCCGCAGGCTCGGAGTCGCTACGTCAGGACCCCCCACTCCAACCAGCAGACCGGCGAGCTGGCGGCCTTCACGGCCTCGCTCCGTCCAACGGCTCCCGTCCGCACGGCCGGCTTAGACTCGGCCAGCGTCGCTGGGGCTGCAGGGGGACAACTCCGAATTGAGGGCGTCCATAAAGCGCACCTCCTGAACCCTACGGCCACGGACCCCCCCCCCCCCAGCCGCATCCAAATCCTCGAGGAGGAACCAAAGCCTCGAGAAAACGATTTATGGCTTTCAGTTTAACATGGTAACAAAGCAGAACCCTAAGAGAGAGAGACGCGAGGGGCACAGAATCCACGGAGGGAGGGCAGGTGAGTGGTGCCCGTGGAGACCGGACGCAAATTCGTGGACCCCAAAACTACTACGGCCGCTCACCCGAACACGCGTGAGGAGAAACCTCCGGTCCCGCGAAGGTGCGCGTCGCGGCTTCTACCCCCTCGGGCGAGTCCACTGGCCGAGGCCGGGGGCGAAGCAATGGCGTCCGGCGGGATGCGCAGGCGCAGTCCGAAGCGGCGCGGTCCAGCGCCCCTCCGCAGTTGGGTTCGCCCAGGCCGTCTCCAGGGCAGCACGCAGAACGCCGGAAGGAGCGTGCAGCGCGGACTGGCTGAGCAGTCTGGGTTCTCATTGGCTGGGGCCCGGAAGTGGGAGGCCGTGGCGGAGCGTTTGTCCAGCCAAACTGGGTGTGGGGACCGGGATCTTGGGCAGGTAAGGGGAGCTGCCTGGGCAGTAGATGCGCAGCTGGGAACTATGACAGCCTGGGCATTGTCATTTCTTCCCGCCCCACACTGTCCTCTGTTTCCTCCCGTCCGTTTTTTGACGCCAGATCTCAAGGACGTGGCAACATAGTCTGAGTAACTAATAGCTCCGAAAGAAGCCAGCTTCTCGTGTTCCTCACTCTTGAGTAAAGTGAAGACTATGGATGACCTTGCTTCTTGCTCTTGAGGAAACAGACCAGATTCTCCGTCTGATTTTTCATGGTTTTCAAAGCTCCACGTCTTTAAATTGCAGCTACCAAGCAACGTTACCACCACCTCCCCTCTTCCTTCCATTCAAGTTAGCTCAGTGATGCTCAAATTTCAGCATCCGAATCACCTGAAAGCTTGTTGAAACACATTTCTGGGTCCCACCCACAGAACTTCTGATTCTGTGCATCTGGATGAGGCCCAAAATGCTTCAGTTCTACCCTGTTACCAGCTGATGCGGACATCACTAATCAGGGACCATGCTTTGGTGTATGTAGAGGGGCTGTGCCTCTCTTTGATCACAGGAGAATCACATCTATTCTTTGACTTCTAACCCTTCCTACATTCCCAGGAATCTCTCTCAGTGGTTTCTGCTTGCAGGATAAACTTGGAAATGCTTTCTAAATGACATGAGCAAAAGGCCAAGCACAGTGGAGAATGGAGAATGTCTTCTGAACCCTGATGCTTTTTCTGCAAAGAATGATGGCAGCAGCT
Organism: Mungos mungo; assembly: GCA_004023785.1. NCBI lineage: Eukaryota > Metazoa > Chordata > Mammalia > Carnivora > Herpestidae > Mungos > Mungos mungo. The sequence goes on along the minus strand of PISW01014844.1, from coordinate 266 downwards.
AATGTTCTAATCTTTGCTGGAAAAAAAAATTGGAAGGTTCCCTGTTGGGGAAAGAGATCTGCCTAATACCGGGCAGAAGGCAGTCTCCCAATGAAAGAGCTCAGTGCCTTATCTCAACTAAAGGATGTTCACTAATCAATAACCTTCCCTAAATGTGCAGTAAACACTGAATAAGGCTTTTAGTACCTTACTCTTGCATATGAACACAGAGTCAGAAATATCAAAATATGTGAGGAAAGATTCTAATATGAAAGAGATGAAAGTAA
>PISW01014843.1:0-19411 GCA_004023785.1 Mungos mungo | reverse complement strand
TTGGAAGCAGTGAACTGGCATTACCTAAATTGTTTCCACAAAGGCTGGATGAGCAACAGGAAAAAACAATGTGCAGGGCTGGTGGACAGCCCCTCGCAGGGGCCCTTCCCACCAGGTGGAAGAGACCTTCCGGAGGGGTCTTTTCCAGTAGACGGAACCTCTGGTTGCACGTTGTGATGTTTGCTGTCTTCATCTCACGGGCTCCCGCTGTGAAAGATCGTTCTGCTCAGGAGCCCTGGTTCTCAGTAGGGGTCGGCCTTTACAGTCCTGGGGTGTCTGCTCCCACCAGCGGGGGGGTCAGAGCACGCAGGAGCCAGGGGCACTGGCCCTGTAACTACCCCAGAGGGGGCAGAGCTGAGATCGAGAAGGGCCGATAGTGCTTTCAGCTGGGGTAGTTGAAGGGTCTTCACAGATGTTGCCAGTGAGGTTTTTTTTTTTAACTTTTTAAATGTTTGTTTATTGAGAGAGTGAGCAAACATGAGTGGGAGGGGCAGAAAGAGGGAGACAGAAGATCTGAAGTTGGCTCCACGCTGACAGAGCCAGACGCAGGGGCTCGAACTTGTGAACCTCAGGATCGTGACCTGAGCCGAAGTCAGATGATGAACTGACTGAGCCCCCCAGGCGCCCCTGCCAGTTGAGCCTTAACAATGCCATGGGTTTCACCGGCCGAGGGCTGGGGGTGGTAAGCACAGCGCTTGAGAACCGGGTGGACAGGCCTGGTGAGTCACCTGAAGTGGATTCTCCAGTGACAGAAGTTCAGGGTTTCCCCAGGTAGGAATGAAATTTCTATTCTAGTAGGACTTTTCTTATTACCCACCTACAAGGGCAAGTGTCAGTCCAGTGGGAAACATACAACCCACGACTAAGCCTTCTCTGTCCGTGAGATGGGGAGAGCTGATTAAAACCCCTGCCGAGCCCCAGATGCGCCCCTGGGCAGTTAAAACGCCGAGGGCGTCGTGGACGGGTGTCCAGGACGGTGTTTGGGGCACGTGGGAGGAGCCGCGTCCTGTGCCCTCGCTGATCCCCTCCTGTCGGCATTGGTGCACAAAGCCTGTCGCTTCTTCAGCAGACGATAGATATCTATATGGTGTATCTGTATGGTGTATAGATCTATATGGTACAGATGTTTGCCGTTTGGCCCTTGGCTAACACGCCAGCCTGAGGAAGAGCGTCTGACTCAGCCTGTGGGGCTGAAGTCGTCCGTGAACTGGTGCCTGCGGGGGGGTCTGGTCACTGCCTGTCCCCAGCCAGGGTTGTTCCCGTGCTCGTGACCATGTTTCCCGTGCTGCTTTCCCGACCCCCGCTTTCGGTCCCAGTCCCCTCACCCCGGCCGCCTCCGGCTGTAAACTAGTGCTGCCCTCGACGCAGGGGAGCAAATGTCTTCTCAAATGACTGTTTCCCTTTTCTTTGGGTAAACACCTGGAAGTGGAACTGCGGGATCGTATTGTAGTTGTGTTTCTAACCGAGGAACCTCCGTACGGTTTTCCAGAGCAGCCGCTCCAGTTTGCGTTCCCACCCGCAGTGCACGAGGGTCCCCTGCCTCCACATGCTCACCGACCCCTGTTGTTTCCTGTGTTGTTGATCTTATCTTAAATTTTTTTATGTCTTTATTTTTTTGAGAGAGACAGAGAGCGAGTGGGGGAGGGGCAGAGAGAGGGGAGACACAGAATCCAAAGCAGGCTCTAGGCTCCGAGCTGGCAGCACAGAGCCTGATGTGGGGCTTGAACCCATGAGCTGAGAGATCATGACCTGAGCCAAACTCAGACGCTTCACCTGACTGAGCCCCCCAGGCGCCCCCATTAATTCTTTATATAATTTGCATGTTAACCCCTTATCAGATACAGTATTTGCAAATAACTTATTCAGTATGTCACCTTTTTATTTTGTTGATGGTTTACTTTGTGCAGAAGCTTTTTAGTTTGATGTAGTTTGATTTGATTGTTTTTGCTTTTGTTGTCCTTGCCTTGTCTGAGGAGACACATCCCAAAAATTATTGCTCTGACTACTATCAAAGAGCCTACCAACTGTTTTCTTCTAGGATTTTTACAGTTTCACGTATTCTATTTAGGTCTTTAATCCATTTAAAGTCTATTTTTATGCATAGTTTAAGAAGGCGGCCCAGTTTCATTCTTTTGCATGTTGGTGTCCAGTTTCCTCAGCACCGTTTTTTTTCTTTAATAGTTTGTCAAATTGGTTTCCATGTAACACCCAGTGCTCTTCCCCACAAGTGCCCCCCTCCATGACTACCCCCCCCCCCCCCTTCAGCCCTCGGTTCGTTTTCAGTATTCAGTAGTCTCTCATGATTTGCATCCCGCTCTCTCCCTATGGTCCTGTGTTAGGTTTCTCCTGTTAGACCTATGAGTGCAAACATACGGTATCTGTCCTTCTCTGCCTGACTTATTTCACTTAGCATGACACCCTCGAGGTCCATCCACATTGCCATGAATAGCCATATTTTATTCTTTCTCATTGCCATGTAGCACTCCATTGTATATATATACTGCATCTTCTTGATCCACTCATCAGGTGATGGGCATTTAGGCTCTTTCCATGATTTGGCTATTGTAGAAAGTGCCGCTATGAACGTTGGGGTACATGGACTCCTGTGCCTCAGCACTCCTGTGTCCCTTGGGTGGATCCCCAGCAGTGCTATTGCTGGGTCATAGGGGAGTTCTACTGATAGTTTTTTGAGGAGCCTCCACACTGTTTTCCAGAGCGGCTGCACCAGTTTGCATTCCCACCAGCAGCGCAGGAGGGCGTCTGTCTCTCCACACCCTCGCCAGCATCTGTAGTCTCTTGATGTGTTCATTTTACCCCTCTGACCGGCGTGAGGTGGAGTCTCAGGGTGGGTTTGATTTGTGTCTCCCTGATGCTGGTGATGGTGTCCTCAGCACCATTTCTTGAACAGACTCTCTTTTCTCCACTGGATGTCCCTGCGTCCTCGGTCAGAGATTAGGGGACCGTGTCAGTGTGGCTTGCTTTCCGGGCCCCGTGTTCTGTCCCGCTCACCTGCGTGTTTCTGCGGCAGTACACACCTTGCTGATCACCACACCTTCGCAGTATACTTTGAAATTGGGGAGCAAAATTCCAGTTCTGTTCAAGAGTTCTTTGGCTATTCATGATCTTTTGCGGTTCTGTAATAGAGGATTGTTTGTTCTAATTCTGTGACAAACGCCATTAATATCTTGAACAGGAATTGCCTCCAATCTGTAGGTTGCTTTGGGTGGTATGGACATTTTAACAATATTAATTTTTCCAATCCACAAGCATAGTTTATTTTTGCAGTTTTTGTGTCCTCTTCAATTTATTTCATTTTATTTCTTATAGTTTTCAGAGTACAGTTCTTTAACCTCCTTGGTTAAATTTATTTTTAGGTACTATTTTATTCTTTTTGATGAAGTGTGAGATTATTTTTTTCTTTAAAATTTTTTATATTTTTTAAATAAAAAATTTTTTGTTTATTTTTGAGAGAGAGAGAGAGAGAGAGAGAGAAAAAGCAAGCATGAGTCGGGGAGGAGACACAGAATATGAAGCAGGCTCTGGGCTCTGAGCTGTCAGCACAGAACCTAATGCTGGGCTCAAACCCATGAACCATGAGATCGTGACCTGAACCAAAGTCGGATGCTTAACCAATTGAGCCACCCGGGTGCCCCCAGTTTTTAAATATTTAATTGAAGTATAGTTGATATACAATATTATATTAGTTTTGGTTATATAACAGTGATTTAACAATGATATACATTGCAAAATTCTCACCATAACTATAGTTACAATACACCACCATACAAATGTACTACAATATTACTATATTCTCTATGCTGTACTTTTCATCCCTGTGATTCATTTTATAATTAAAAGTATTTTTCTCTAGATTTTTTAAAAAGTAATCTCTACATTCAACATGGGGCTTGAACTCACAACCCCCCAGATCAAGAGTCACATACTCTACTGACTGAGCCAGCCAGGCACCCCTGTAATGGAAGTTGTGCCTTCAGTCCCCTTCAGCAATTTCCTACGTCCCTCTTCTCCTTCCCATGGCAAGCCACCAGTTTGTTCTCTGTATCTATGAGTCTGTTTCCGTTTGTTCTGGCTTTTAGATTCTAGATACAAGTAAAATCGTATGGTATTTATCTTTCTTGACTTACCTCTCAGACATTATACCCTCTAGTTCCATTCATGTTATCTCAAATGGCAAGATTTCATTCTTTTTTTCATAGCTGAGTAATACTTCATTGTTTACACACCCCCAGACCTTCTGTGTCCATTCATCTATTGATGGGCTTTTGGGCTGCTTCCACATCTTGGCTATTGTGAATCATGTTGCATAAGTCAGAGAGGAGCATAGATCTTTTCAAATTGATGTCTTCGTTTTCTTTGGGTAAATACCCAGAAATGGGATTAGTAGATTGTATGGTATTTGTATTTTTAATTTTTTTTTTGGAGAGCCTCCATCTGTATTCCACCAGAATAGCCATTCTTGGCTGCACCAAGTTGCGTCTCCACCAGGAGTGCACGAGGGCTCTCTTTCGTCCACACCCTCACCAACACTTGTGTCTTTCTCGTCGTTTTCGTCCTAGCCGTTCTTGTAGGTGTTGAGCGGGTATCTCACCGCCGTTTGGGATTGGCATTTCCCTCACGGTTAGCGGTGCTGGCGTCTTCTCATGCATCTGTTGGCCGTCTGCGTGCCTTCTTGGAAAAATGGTTAGGTCCTCTGTCCAGTTTTTACCTGGATTGTGTATGTATGTGTGCGTACACGCACAGGTGCACTGAGTTGTAGGAGTTGTTTATGTCGTTTGGATGTTAATCCCTTATCAGATATATTATTTGCAAATAGCTTCTCCCGTTCAGTGGTTGCCTTTTCGTTTTGTTGATGGTTTACTTTGCTGTGCAGAACCTTTTTAGTTTGCTGTAGTCCCAGTTTATTTTTACTCTTGTCTCTCTTGCCTGGGGGGAGAGAGCCAGAAAAATACTGCTGAGGCTGATGTCCAGGAGTTTACTGCCTATGTTTTCTTCTAGGATTTCTGTGGTTCTAGGTCTCACATTTAGGTCTCATTTTGAGTTTATTTTTGTATGTGGCCTGAGGCAGTGGTCTAGTTTCTTTGTATGTAGCTGTCCACTTTTCCCAGCACCATTTACTTAAGAGACCAGCTTCTTCCCATTTTATATATTTGTCATATGTGCACGGGCTTATTTCTGGTTTTATTATTATGTTCCATTGATCTATGTGTCTGTTTTTGGTGGGTTTTGTTTTTGTTTTTGTTTTGCAAATACCATACTGTTCTGATTACTCCAGTTTTGTAGTATGGTATGAAATCTGGAATCTTGATGCTCCCAGCTTGGTTATTCTTTCTCAAGGTTTCTTTGGCTATTTGGGGTCTTGTAGGTCCATTCAAATTTTAGGATTATTTGTTCTCTGTGGGTGAAAAATACTATTGGCATTTTGATAGGGATTCACTGATTTCTATAGATTGCTTTTGGGTAGTATTAACCTTTTAACAATATTAATTTTTTCAGCCCAACAGCATGATATGTCTTTCCATTTATTTGTGTTGTCTTCAGTTTATCTTATCAATGTCTTATTGTTTTCAGAGTATAGTTAATTCATCTCTTTGGTTAAATATATTCCTGGTTATTTTATTTTTCTCATCAATTATAAATAAGATTGTTTTCTTAATTTCTCTGCTAGTTTGTTATTGGTGTATAAAAACACAACAGGTGCCCAGGTGGCTCAGTTGGTTAAGCATCTGACTCTGGATTTTGGCTCAGGTCATGATCTCATGGTTTGTGAGTTCAAACCCTGTGTTGGGCTCTGTGCTGGCAGTGCAGAGGCTGCTTGGGATTCTCTCTCCCTCTCGATAAACAAACTTAAAAATATATTAAAAAGCACAACAGATTTTTAATAATTAATTTTGTATTCTGCAACTTTAGTGAATTCATTTATTCTAATAATATTTTGGTGGATTCCTTACAGTTTCCTGTATATATTACATGTCATCTGAAAATAGGGATACTTTCAATTCTTTCTTCTCATTTTGGATGCCTTTTATTTCCTTTTCTTGCTTGATTGCTGTGGCTAGGGATTCCAGTACCACGTTGAATAAAAGTGGAGAGTTCATATTATTGTCTTGTTCCTGATCTTAGAGGAAAAACTTAGGAGTTTTCACCCGTGAACTTTATGTTAGCTGTGGGTTTTTCATATAAGGCCTTTATTATGGTAAGGTATGTTCCCTCTGCATCCGCTTTGTTGAGAGTTTTTATAATGAACAGATGTTGAATGTTATCAAAAATGCCTTTTCTGCATCTGTTGAGACGATCCTGTCTCTTGTCCAAATGTGGTGTATCACATTGACTGTGTATATTTTTAATCCTCTTTTGTCTCTGGAATAAATCCTGATTGTGGTGAATGATCCTTTTAATGTATTGAATTCAGTTTGCTAATATTTGTCAAGGAATTTTGTATCTATGTTCCTCAGAGTTATTGGCCATTAATTTTCTTTTCTTTTTCGTTTAGAAACTTTATTTTCCATCAACCTTGTTTCCATGTGGTCTCTCTGTAGAAGAGCAGCTCCCGACCACTCGGTGGCTGTTCCCGCCCATTCGGTGGCCTGAGCAGTGGGCGCAGCAGACCAGTCCTCCGTGGCGGGCTGAGTGCTCCAGTCCCCAGTGGGGACCTGCTGGCTGGGCACAGAGGGCACCTGCGCGCCTTCAGACCGGTCGGCGACTTCGGGCCGCGTAGCCGTGAACTCAGGCGCTGGGGCCGTCCATTCACCCTGAAATGCCCGCTTGGCCACAGCCTTTTTGGCAGCAGCGTGCTGCTCCTTTTCAGTCTCTTCGGGATCCCTGTAGACGTAGGGATCCGGCAGGACCTCCCACAGGTGCTCCCAGGAAATGGTGCGGCGCCTATGCAGGACCTCCCAGGCCAGCATCCACCACATCAGACCCACGGAGTGAGCACGCTGTTTAGGATTTTATAGCAGAATTCATAAAGGTGTCCTGAAAACAGAAAAACCTAGTAATGCCTGAGAGGCCCAAGCAGTTAAGAAATACAGAGAAAAGCAGACAAAAACACAGGCCACTTAAAAGATTTCTCCTTAAAGCTGACACATCTGAATTATACTTGTAGCAAGAATTACTATCAAAGTCCACTTACTGGGCCAGAGCCCCTCGTGGTGTCGGTAAAGGACTTGCCCCTCAGGTAGCTCACCACCTACACGTGTGGGTGCTCAGCCGGCCACTCGCCTTGACTCCAAGCTCTAACAGCGTGCGTCTTTTCTCTCACGCGCTCTCTCCCTGCCTCTTAGAATGACTCTGGAAGCATTCCTCCCTCTTCTGTTTTCTGGAACAGTTTGAGAAGAATAGGTATTAACTCTTAGATGTTTGGTGGAATTCATCTGTGAATCCATCTGGTCCAGGTCTTTGGTTTTTGTGAGTTTTTAAAAATCATTATTACGATGAATTCAATTTCATTACCAGTAATTGGTTCAGATTTTCTCTTTCTTCCTGACTCAATCTTGGAAGATTGTATGTTTCTAGGAATTAATCTATTTCTTCTAGGTTGTTCAGTTTGTTGGTGTATAATTTTTCTTTTTTTAAAATCTTATTTGTTTTTAATTTGTATCCTAGTTAACATACAGTGCAATGATGATTTCAGGAGTCGATTCCAGTGATCCGTCCCCTACGTATAACCCCCAGTGCTCGTCCCAACGAGTGTCCTCCTTAATGTGGCGCACCCACTCAGCCCGTTCCCCCCCCCAGGACCCCTCCAGCAACCCTCAGTTTGTTCTCTGTATTTGAGTCTTTCATGTTTCGTCCCCCTCCTTGTTTTTATGTTATTTTTGCTTCCCTTCTGTTCATCTGTTTTGTATCTTAAATTCCACATATGAGTGAAGTCATATGATACTTGCCTTTCTCTGACTAATTTTGCTTTTAGCATAATATACCCTCCAGTTCCATCCATGTGGTTGCAAATGGCAAGATTTCATTCTTTTTGACTGCTGAGTAACACTCCATTGTGTGTGTGTGTATATATATATATATATATATATACCACATCTTCTTTATTCATCTGTTGATGGACATCATTTGGGGACTCTCTCCATGCTTTGGCTATTGTGGATAGCGCTGCTATAAACACTGGGGTGCATGTGCCCCTTAGAAACAGCACCCCTGTATCCCTCGGATAAATACCTACTGGTGTAATTGCTGGGTTGTAGAGTAGTTCTATTTTTGTTTTTTTGAGGGACCTCCACACTGTTTTCCTGAGCGGCTGCGCCAGTCTGCGTTCCCACCAGCAGCGCGGGAAAGATCCTCTCTCTCCGCATCCTCACCAACATCAGCTGTTGCCTGAGTTGTTCATGTTAGCCGATCTGACAGGCAGGAGGTGGCATCTCATTGTGGTTTCACTTTGTATGTCCCTGATAATGAGTGATGTCCAGCATTTTGTTATGTGTCTGTTAGCCATCTGGATGTCTTCTTTGGAAGAGTGTATATCCATGTCTTTTGCTAAATTTTTGACTGGATTATTTGTGTGTTTTCTGAGGTATTAAGTTTGATAAGTTCTTTATAGATTTTGGATACTAACCCTTTATCTGCCTTTTGCAAATATCTTCTCCCATGCCATGGTTGCCTTTTAGTTTTACTGGTTGTTTCCTTTGCTGTGCAGGAGCTTTTTCTCTTGATGAGGTCCCAACAGTTCCTTTTTGCTTTTGTTTCCCTTGCCTCTGGAGATGTGTTGAGTAAAAAGTTGCTGCGGCTGAGGTCAAAGAGGTTTTTTGCCTGTTTTCTTGTCTAGGATTTTAATGGCTTCTTGTCTTACATTTAGGTCTTTCATCCATTTTGAGTTTACTTTTGTGTAGGGTGTAAGAAAATGGTCCTGGTAAATTCTTCGGCATGTCGCTGTCCAGTTTTCCCAGCACTATTTGCTGAAGAGACTGTCTTTATTCCATTGAATATTCTTTCCTGCTTTGTCAAAGATGAGTTGGCCATATGTTTTGGGGTCCCTTTCTGGGTTCTCTATTCTGTTCCATTGACCTGAGTGTCTGTTCTTGTGCCGGTACCGTAGTGTCTTGATGATGACAGCTTGAAGTCTGGGATTGTGATGCCTCCAGCTTTGGTTTTCTTTTTCAGGATTGCTTTGGCTCTTCGGGGTCTTTTCTGGTTCCGTACAAATTTTAGAATTGTTTTTCTAACTCTGTGAAGAATGCTGTATTATTTTCATAGGGATTACATTGAATATGTAGATTGTTTTGGGTAGCCTAGACATTTTAACAATATTCTTCCAGTCCATGAGCATGGAATATTTTTCCATTTTTTTATGTTGTCTTCAATTTCTTTCATAAACTTCCTATAGTTTTCAGTGTATAGATTTTCCACCTCTTTGGTTAGGTTTATTTCTAGTTATTTTTGGGGTTTTGGTGCAGTTATAAATGGGATCGATTTTTTGATTTCTCTTTCTGTTGCCTCTTTATCAGTGTATAGACATGCAACAATTTCTGTGCATTTTTTATCAGTTGCTGTGATTTTATATCCTGCGACTTTGCCGAATTCATGGATCACTTCTAGCAGTGTTTTGGTGGAATCTTTTGGGTTTTCCATATAGAGTCTCAGGTTGCCTGCGAAGAGTGAAAGTCTGACTTCTCCTGGCCAGTTTGAATGCGGTTTATTCCTTCATGTTGTCTGATTGCTGAGGCCAGCACTTCCAATACTCTGCTGAATAACAGGGGCAAGGGTGGACATCCCTCTTGTGTTCCTGACCTTAGTGGGGGAGCTCTCAGTTTTTCCCCATTGAGGGTGATATTGGTGGTAGGTTTTTCATATATGGTTTTAAGATCTTGAGGGATGATCTACTTTCTTGAGGGTTTTGCAGAGACTGAGCCAGCCCTGCGTCCCGGGGATAAATCCCACTTGGTCATGGTGGATAATTTTTGTAACGTGTTGTTGGATCTGGTTGGTTATTTCTTGAGTATTTTTGGACCCATGTTCGTCAGGGATATTGGCCTGTGGTTCTCCTTTTTAGTGGGGCCTTTGTCCACGTTTGGAATCACAGCAACGCCGGCCTCACTGAATGAGTTTGGAGGTTTTCCTTCCATGTCTATTTTTTGGGACAACTTCAAAAGAATAGGTGTTAACTCTTCTTTAAATGTTCGGTAGAATTCCCCTGGAAAGCCATCTGGCCCTGGACTCTTAATTTTTGGGAGATTTTTATTACTAATTTGATTTTTTTTCTTAACTGATTATGAGTCTGTTTTTTCCTGTGATTTCAGTTTATAGGTTTCTAGGAATTTGTCCATTTCCTCCAGATTGCCCAATTTATTAGCATATAAGTGCTCATAATATTCTCTTATTATTTGTATTTCTGCAGTGTTGGTTGTGATCTCTCCTCTTTCATTCGTGATTTTATGTATTTGGGTCCTTTCCTTTTTATTTTTGATCAAAGTGGCTAGAGGTTTATTAATTTTGTTAGTTCTTTCAAAGAACCAGCTCCTGGTTTCATTGATCTGGTCTGGTTTTTTTTTTTTTTCTTTGTTTTGTTTTATTTTGCTTTCAATAGCATTAATTTCTGCTCTAGTCTTTATTATTTCCCACCTTCTGCTGGTTTGGGGTTTTATTTGCTGTTCTTATTCCAGCTCTTTAAGGTGTAAGGTTAGGTTGTGTATCTGAGACCTTTCTTCCTTCTTTAGGAAGGCCTGGATTGCTGTATACTTCCCTCTCATGACCGCCTCTGCTGCGTCCCAGATATTTTGTGCTGTGGTGTTATCATTTTCGTTGGCTTCCATGTACTTTTTAATTTCCTCTTTAACTTCTTGGTTAGCCCAGTCATTCTTTAGTAGGATGTTCTTTAGTCTACAAGTATTTGTTGTCTTTCCAAAAATTTTCTTCTGTTTGATTTTGAGGTTCATAGCACTGTGGTCTGAAAATATGCACGGTATGATCTTGGTCTCTTTTTACTTGTTCAGGGCTGATTTGTGTCCCAGTATGTGATCTTTTCTGGAGAATGTTCCATATGCATCCGAGAAGAATGTGTATTCTTCTGCTTCAGGATGAAATATTTTGAAAATATCTATTAAGTCCATCTGGTCCAGTGTGTCATTCAAAGTCATTGTTTCCTTGTTGATTTTCTATTTAGATGATCTGTCCATTGCTAAAGTAGGATGTTGAAGTCCCCTACTATTATGGTATTATTATCAATGAGTTTTTTTAATGTTTGTGATTAATCGATTTATATATTTGAGTGCTCCACATTGGGAGTGTAAATGTTTACAATTGTTAGATCTTCTTGGTGGATAGACCCCTTAATTGTGGTATAATGCCCTTCTTCATCTCTTGTTACAGTCTTTACTTTAAAATCTAGATTGTCAGAAGTATGATGACTCCAGCTTTCTTTTGGCAACCATTAGCATGATAGATGGTTCTCCATCCCTTACTTTCAACCTGAAGTTGTCCTTAGGTCTAAAATGGGTCTCTTGTAAACAGCATATAGATGGTCTTGTTTGCTTATCAATTCTGTTACCCTGTGTCTTTTGATTGGAGTATTTAGTCCACTGACATTTAGAGTGCGTACTGAAAGAAATGAATTTATTGCACTATGTTGCCTGTGGAGTTGTAGTTTCTGGTGGTGGTCTCTGGTCCTTTCTATTCTTTGTTGCTTCTGGTCCTTTTTGTTTTGTTTACTCTTTTCTCCCGTCGAGAGTCCCTGTAAAATTTCTTGCAGGGTTGTTTTAGTACTCACAGACTCCTTTAGTTTTTGTTTGTCTGGGAAATTTTTTCTCCTATTTTGAATGACAGTCTTGCTGCATAAAAAATTCTTGGCTGCATATTTTTTCGATTCAGCATGTTGTATATATCCTGGCACTCCTTTCTGACCTGCCAGGTTTCTGTGGGTAGGTCTTCTGTGAACCGGATCTGTCTTCCCTTGTAGGTTAAGGACTTTTTTCCTCCTTGGTGCTTTCATGATTCTTTCCTTGGTGCATGTTTTGTGAATGTGACTATTATATGCTTTGTTGATGGTTGGCTTTTGTTGAATCTAATGGGAGTTCTCTTTGCTTCCTGGATTTTGATGTCTGTATCTTTCCTCAGGTTAGGAAAGTTTTCCACTATGATTTGCTCACATAACCCTTCTACCCTTTTTCTCTCTTTTCATCTCCTGGGACTCCTATGAATCGGATGTTGTTCCTTTTTAATGAGCCACTGAATTCTCTAATTCTTATATCATGCTTTTTTGCCTCAGTTTCCCTCTTTTTTCTGCTTCATTATTCTCCATAGGTTTGTCCACTAGATCGCTGATTGGCTGCTCTGCTTCATCCATCCTTGCCACAGTGGCATCCATTTGAGATTGCATCTTGGTTATAGCATTTTTAATTTCGTCCTGACTAGATTTACTTCTTTTATCTCTGCAGAAAGGGATCCTATGCTTTTTTTCAACCCCAGCTGCTGCTTATCATGATTCTAAATTCTGTTTCAGATGTCCTGCTTATATCTGTGTTAAGTCCCTGGCTGTGACTTCTTCCTATTCTTTCTTTTGGGGTGAATTGCTTTGTTTTGTCATTTTGGAGGAAGAAAAAGAATAAAATAAAAACAAATAAAAATTAAAAAAAACCAAAAATCAAATAAAGGATACTGGATCAGAGGTGTGTTTTAATTTGGTTGTTGAAATAAGAAAATAGAGAAAAACGGGGAAAAAAAGAAAAACGTTTGAAAATCTTAAAAGATGAATAAAATGAGCTGATGAAAATAGAATTTGAAAAAAATTCTATACAATAGAAAAACCTTAAAGAAAAATTTTTTTACAGAAATGGAAAATAAAAATAAATTTATCCTTATTCAGGAAGAAAAGAAAAAAATTGAATAGATGGACCAGCACAGACTGAAATACATAGAAATGACACCATTTTCCCCATAAGTCAGACTAGGAAGCACTTCATAGTCCATAAAGCAAGCAAGTGGAGAGACTCACGGTCATTCTCTGGGGTGCAGGACCCGGTTGGGTGGGGCTTAGCTGCAGCGGCGCCATTCTTCCCTAGGTGGCCCTGCTTAGTTTCTTGGGGTGGCTTGCTGTCGTGTGTGTGCCCATGTATGTACCTGCGTGGGAGGGGTGAACATGGCTTCACCCAGCCACCCAGCCTCTAGCATCAGAACTCTGTGCTGTCCCCGGTCTGCAATCAAGCATCCCTCTTATGTCTCCAGCTTCTGTCCACTCCTCACTTCCATCCTATCTGTGACCAAGCTGTCAGCCTGCCTGGCAGTACCTCACTCCTGAGTTTTAACTCAGATGGGGCTGTTTCTAAACCTCTCACTTCCGAGGGCCCTGCAACTTTGACCTGCTCAGACCCTCTGGGGGAGGGTCTCACTGAGCAATGGCTGGGTGCCCGCCTGCTCCCAGGAACATTCGCAGGACCGTGCTGCTGCAGAGGACTGGAGACTGCCGCTGGGTGTTAGCCTGCCCCGGAGAAAGTTCACGCGATCATGTAGCAGCCGCGTTTCAGAGACTGCGGCAAATCACAACACACATCTGGCGCCGTGCTTCACCGTTCACAGTCTTGTTCCAACACCAGTGAGTGTGGTTCTTCAGGGACCTTTGCCTGCGGGGAGGCCGCACAGACGCGACCAAGTATCCTCCCAGCAAGGGACCCACTTCTCCCCGTGTGTCCCAGACACCCTGAGGACCTCACTCTGCTCCTTGGGGTTCGTCCTTCCCACCAGAGCACCGCCAGGCATCGAGCCGCGGAGTTTCAGGCTCTGCACTCCACTCTTTAGAGTCTTAATGGTATTCAAACCCTCTCCTTTCTCCCTTTCTTGTTAAGTCCCTTATGGGTGTTTCCACTTTCTCTTTCTCTCCAGCTGCTTTCAGGTGGGGGTGCTTTTCCTGTACTCTCCCCCCATCTCTGTCCTCTCTCCACAAGCAAAAACAGCTCCTTACCTTCCACGGGTTCTCTCTCGCCCAGTTCGCCTCTCCGTGCCGCATACCTGCCCACTGCTGTGGTTCAAGGTGTGCATATTGTGTTAACCCTCAGGTCAGTCTTCTAGGTGTGCAAGATGGTTTGGTGTTGATCTGGCTGCATTTCAGGGGTCAGAGAGGCAAAGAAAGCTCCCATGCTGCTCTGCCACCTTGGCCCCTCTTTTGTTGGTGTTTAATTTTTCACGGTACTTTTGCGTAGTCCTTTATCATTCTGTAGCGTTCACTGTAACTTCTCTTTCATTTCCAATTTTATTTATTTATTTCTTTTTTTCTTGATGAGTCATGCTAATGGCTCATCAACATTTATTTTTTCAAAAAAGCAGCACTTAGTTTCATTAATCTTTAATATTTAAGTCTCTGTTTCATTTATTTCTGCTCTGATGTTTATTATTTTCCTTCTACTAACTTTGGGCTTAGTTTATTCTTCTACTTCCTTTAAGTGTAAGGTTATATTGCTTAAGATTTTTATTTCTTAAGGTAGACTGTACTGTACTGCTATAAATTTCCCTCTTAGAACTGCTTTTGCTGTACCCCACAGATTTTGGAGATTGTGTTTCTTTTTTTCTCTTTTTCTTTCTCTGTCTATTTTTCTTTCTTTTTTGAGAGAGGGAGAGAGAATGAGTGGAGGAGGGGCAGAAAGAGAGAGAGGGAGAGAGAAAATTTCAAGAGACTCCATGCCCAGTGTGGAGCCTGATGTGGGGCTTGATCCCATGACCATGAGATCATGACTTGAGAGCCAAAAGCAAGAGTTTGATGATGTTTAACCAGCTGAGCCACCCAGGCACCCTTGGAGCATTGTGTTTTCATTTTCATGGGTGTTCAAGGCATTTTTAAGTTTCCTCTTTGATTTCACTGACCCATTGGTCGTTCAGTAGCACATTGTTCAATCTCTACATATTTGTACATTATCCAGTTTTCTTGTAACTGATTTCTAGTTTCATACGATTGTGATTAGAAAAGATGCTTGACTGGATTCCAGTCTTTTTAAGTTTACTGAGACTTGTTTTGGGGCCTAACATATGAGGACGCTCCATGCACACCTGAGAAGATGTGTATTCTGTTTCTGGATATTCTGTATACATCTGTCAAGTCCACCTGCTCTAATGTGTGATTGAAGGTCAATGTCTCCTTATTGATTTTCTGTCTGGATTATTTCTCCATTAACCTAAGTGAGGTGTTAAAGTGCGCTGTTATTATTATATTGCTGTCAGTTCCAATCTTTGTGTGCGTTAATATTTCTTCATGTATCCAGGTGCTGCTTTGTTGGGTGCATAAATATTTACAAGTGTTCTATCCTCACCTTGGATCAATCCCTTTATCATTATGTAATGCCCTTCTTTGGCTTTTGTTCCAGCCTTTGTTTCCCAGTCTACTTTGTCTGACAGGAGTATTGTTACCCAAGGTGTATTTTGTTTCCATTTGCATGCAAGGTCTTTTTCTCTCTCTTCACTTTTAGTGTGTGTGTGTCGTTAGATCTGAAGTGAGTTTCTTGAGGCAGCATATAGTTGAATCTTGTTTGTTTTTAATCTTTTCAGCCATTCTGTCTTTTGATTGGAGCATTTAGTCCATTTACATTTAAAGTAACTATTGATAAGTACACACTTACTGCCATTTTGTTAATTGTTTTCTGGTTGTTTTTGTGATTCTCCTCTGTTCTTTACTTGCTGTCTTCCCCTGTGATTTGAGGACTTTCTTTAGTGTTATGTTTAGATTCATTTCTCTTTATTTTTGTGTGTATCTTTTATAGGCGTTGGATTTGTGCTCACCTGAGATTCACATCTAACAACCTGTGTATAGAGTATTCTGTTTTCATTTGGTTCATGTCATTCATAGGTTCAAATGCCTTCTCAAAGCACTGCATCCCGCCTCCCCCACCGTCTTGTTTTGACACCCTATTTTACATTTTCTTATTTAGTGTAAACCTCAGGTAATGATTGCAGGGTTTGGTGATTTTACTACTTTTGCATTTTAACTCTCATAAGTAGCTTTAAACATTTTTAAAATTTATTTTATTTTATCTTTTAATAAAAACATTTAAATGTTTTATTTATTTTTTGAGAGAGAGAGAGTGTGAGCAGGGGAGGGTCAGAATGAGAGGGAGACACAGAATCCAAAGCCAGGCTCTGAGCTGTCAGCACAGAGCTCAGTGCGGGGCTCAAACCCTCAAACCCCCGAACCGCGAGATCATGACCTGAGCTGAAGTCGGACGCTTAACCAACTGAGCCATCCAGGTGCCCCAGTAGCTTTTTTTTTTTTTTTTTAAGTTTTATTTAAGTAATCCCTTCACCCAGTGTGGGGCTTGAACTCCCAACCGTGATATCCAGAGTTGTATGCTCTACCGACTGGGCCAGCCAGGCAACTCTGAAGTCCTTTAGTTTTTGCTTGACTAGGAAACTCTCTTTCAATCCTGAAAGATAATTTTGCCAGTTGGGAGTATCCAGACCAGAGGGAGGATTTCCAAATGGCACTTGCCAGCACTGGGATCCATATGGAATGAGCTGGAAAACTGGCCGTGAGGCATGGCGGCCCCCGCGGAAAGGCCCAGCTGTCTCCCCGCTCTCTGGCAGGCGCTCCAAGGCTAAGGGGCGCGTCTCCACCTGTGGTGTGTGCGTGCTTTGATACGGGGTTTCTGCATCGCTTCTGGGCCAGCTGGCAAGGGAGACTGTGTCAGCCCTTTAAGAGCGGTCATCCGCTCCCTGCAGTTCTGTTGGACACACTCCCCGTGGCTTTTTGAAGCCAGGCGTTTTGGGGGCTTGTCTCCTCTGCAGGATCTGAGGGGCCTGACGTCGAGCTCTAACCTCCTGCTCCTAGAGAAAACTCTGCGCCTGGGGGGATCCCGTCCGCTGTGGGCGCCGCACCCCGTGCGCCTGGGGGGATCCCGTCCGCTGTGGGCGCCGCACCCCGTGCGCCTGGGGGGATCCCGTCCGCTGTGGGCGCCGCACCCCGTGCGCCTGGGCGATCCCGTCCGCTGTGGGCGCCGCACCCCGTGCGCCTGGGGGGATCCCGTCCGCTGTGGGCGCCGCACCCCGTGCGCCTGGGGGGATCCCGTCCGCTGTGGGCGCCGCACCCCGTGCGCCTGGGGGATCCCGTCCGCTGTGGGCGCCGCACCCCGTGCGCCTGGGGGGATCCCGTCCGCTGTGGGCGCCGCACCCCGTGCGCCTGGGGGGATCGCGTCCGCTGTGGGCGCCGCACCCCGTGCGCCTGGGGGGATCCCGTCCGCTGTGGGCGCCGCACCCCGTGCGCCTGGGGGATCCCGTCCGCTGTGGGCGCCGCACCCCGTGTGGGTTTTCCTTAGTGAGACCGCGTCTCTGGGCCCCCATCGCAGCTTCTGGGTCCCCGCACCGGGAACGTTCTGGGCGTAGTCGCGGATCGCTGTGTCCGAGCGGCAAGGGGGTTCCGGCTGGTACCGCACCGCCATCTTGAGGCTGCTTCGTTCAGCGTTTTTCGTTTTCACCCTTTAACTGGGACCACCTGTAGGTCATCAGTCAGAAGGTGCTCTGCTGGCAGTGGTGACGGATGTTGTCTGGGAGGGAGGGTGGCAGGGAGCAGTGGGCTGCGGTTGGAGTTCTGGGAGGAGCAGTTAGAAGAGGGTCTCATAGGAGGGAGGCGACTGGCCGGAGGGTGGTGGGTGTCCACGGGACACAGGATGGTGACCGGGGTCCCAGGACTGTCTCCTCACTGGCCTGAGCAGAAAGGGTGGTGGCAGGGATGGCTCATTTTGGGGTGGGTACTTGAAGGGTATCCTCTTCCTTCTCACATCCAGAGACGGAGGGGAGCTGATGATTAGGGTGTCCAAGGGCGGGGGCCTCATTAAGCTTTTCTTTAGGGCCCCAAAGGTCATGTCATCCTGATCTTCCTAAATAATAGGGTTAAGTTTGTTGGTTTGTTTAGAAAACACGTCTGGGTTGGGCCATAAGAGAAGTTTGGAATCCAACTTAGCCAGCCAGCTAGTCTGAGAAAACCTTGTAGCTGGTGCGTAGTTTTAGGCCTGGGACGTTCAGGACACCACAGAGCCCATGTGCTTCTAAATGAGTCCTTGTTCCAAGGTCAGGCGCCCTAAACACTGACCCTGAGTTTGAGCAGACGGCGACCTTCCCTGACGGCACGGAAGCTGACAGGTGGGCGCTGGCCTCCTGTGGGGAGGGGGGCAGGGGAGAGACGCACGTCCTGTGGCCCCTGTAACACGGCGGCGCCTCCAGAAAACCTCGCGTCCTCTGAGTCCTCTCTCAGGGTTTGGGGT
Organism: Mungos mungo; assembly: GCA_004023785.1. NCBI lineage: Eukaryota > Metazoa > Chordata > Mammalia > Carnivora > Herpestidae > Mungos > Mungos mungo. Next base: position 1,217 of record PISW01014843.1, on the reverse strand, counting down.
TTGCGAGGAGCCCCAGGGCGGGGCTGTCCGGCCCCGGTGAGGCCCAGAGAGGGGCTGGCGTGTCCGCAGGGATGCCGAGGGAGGCGCTGGTCACAGTGAAAACTGCTTTCGGTAGCGACGGAGGCTGATGGGGGGGGCGGGGAGGGGGCGGACGAGAGGGCGCGGAGGGAGGACAGTGGGCCTTCGCTCGGGGTTCTTGGACAAGCCTCCCTCCTCAGCCGCTGGGTTTTCCCGCAGGGAGGACAGGGCTGTCGCGGGCACTCGGCCTGGGGACAGTGAGGCCCCGCGCCTCACAGCGTCCCGTTCTCCTGGACGTGCCCTCGGAGTCCCTAGGGCATCGTTGGTTCTGGGAGAGGCTCCGAGGGGTCCGTCGGGATGCGAACGGGAGGCGCGCTGTGGCCCCGCCAGCAGCAGAGGATTTGCCCGTCCGGAGGGTGGCCGCTGGTCCAGGAGGGTCATACGGCTAGTGTCCTGGGAATCGGCTCCGGGGCGGTCGGAGGCTGATGGTTTTCTTGCAAGGTGGCAATCTTAAGTCCTGAACATGTTTGGAAGCCTCTAGGTGCTAATTTAAAATAGGCATCCCATTCACTTTGTTTAGATTTATTTTTTTTAAGTAGGCTTCATGCCTAAGGCAGGGCTTGAACTCCCCACCCGTAGATCAGGACCTGAGCTGAGATCAAGGGTTAGACATTTAAATGACTGAGCCCCCCAGGCGCCCCTACTTTGTCAAAATTTATAGCCATGGTCTTCTAATTTGATTCTGAGAAAAGTAACTTTGGAGAGACCTGAAATTTCCCTTAGCGGCTCATCTTTAGCTAAGTTTGCCCATTTGGTTAAAAACAAGCCTGAGGAGGGACCATAGTTGGCAAACATAAAGTTGGCCGGGGTCCTGGGAGGAGGAACCGCCTGAGAAAACTTAGCGGATTTGGATCTTGTATTCTTAGCTTCAAAGCTCAGAAAAATAAGTATGCGTCCCGAGGACAAAGCCTTTAAAACGGATCCAGACCACAGTCGAGAGCTGCGAACCCACCGCCGAGCCGGGGAGCGGGAGCCTCCCCTCCCGGGGCCAGCGAGGAGGCACAGTGCTCTCAAGTCCAGTGCTCCCCCGCTCCCCGGCGTCAGAGGCTGTTGGGGGGTCTTCTCTGGATCCTACACGTGACACCATAGAATTTCGACCTTGCAAATACAACAGCCGGTCATTTTACCAGAAAAACGGG
>PISW01014842.1:0-10205 GCA_004023785.1 Mungos mungo | reverse complement strand
TGTTTTAGATACTAGCCCTTTATCTGATATGTCATTTGCAACTATCTTTTCCCATTCTGTCGCTTGCCTATTAGTATTCTTGATTGTTTCCTTTGCAGTGCAGAAGCTTTTTATCTTGATGAAGTCCCAAGAGTTCAGTTTTGCTTTCATGGGAAAGAACCAATTCCTAATTTATTCCAGGGTTGCAGGGCTTTCTTCAGACTGGGGCCAGCTGCTCTGTGCACATACCTAGGGAGAAGAAGTCCTAGACCGGAGTTTAGTAACCAGCCCAGAGGTGCCATCAGAGAGAGCAGTCCCCACCCTTGAGTGCTATGGGAAGAAGGCTTAGGGCCAGTCCAAGGACAAAAGACCCTGCAGGCACATACCACCTAGAGACCCTTTGTCAGCTAGCTGGTGGAGTGGCAGCACCATGGAACTGGGGCACAAAGAGCAGAATCATTTCAGAGATCAGTGTTTGAATCCCAGATAAGTGCCAGGAAGGCATGAAAAACTATGGAGCGGGACAAACTGGCCCACTCTGCCCATGTGGCACCGTGAGGATGGCCTGAACAGAGTGGTCTGGATCAGCCTGTCTGGGGAGGAGAAACTAGGGTGTTGCCATTTTTCTCCTCATCTCCAACAAGGAAGGGAGGCTTCAGGGAAAAGAGTAAAGGCCCACAGTGGAGCCAGGACCTCCCTACACCAAACCACATCCCTACGTGTCTGGTAACTGTGTATGTAGCAGAGCAAGACTGACACTGATCTAACCAGATAGTCCTTCCTCTAGAGAACTGTCAAATACTGGTCCAGTGGTTTTGCATTCTCTCATTTGATTCTTGGTTCAGTTCTTTGCGTGTATGTGTGTGTGTGTGTGTGTGTGTGTATTTTCTTCTTCTTCTTCCTTTTCTCCTTTTCTTCTTCTTCTTCTTCTTCTTCTTCTTCTTCTTCTTCTTCTTCTTCTTCTTCCTCTTCCTCTTCCTCTTCCTCTTCCTCTTCCTCTTCCTCTTCCTCTTCTTCCTTTTCTCCTTTTTCTTCTACTTCTTCTTCCTTTTATTCTTATTTTTCTTCTCTTTCCTTTTCTTCTTCTTCTTCTTCCTCTTCTTCTTCTTCTGACTTTTCTTCCTCTTATTTATTCCTTCTTCTAGTCTGGTTATTGTGGTTGTTGGTTTGTTAAAGTAGACATTTTTAAATTTATTCTTTTATACCTTTTTGGTACCTCCTCTTTATTTTCCTCTCTCTCTTTCTCTCTGGATTAAGCTGTATGGTTTCTCTGATTCTCCTCCTGGTTAATGTTTCTTTCTTTTCTTTTTCTCCACCCCTGTCATTTTCTCTTTGTATGGGATAAGGCTTATTCCACCACCACCCCTTTAAAAAATTTTTTTCAAGGTTACTTCAATAATAAATCAAAGCACACCAGGTGGAAGGTCTGAAACACCACTGTGAGTAGGGACATAAAGCACCCAGAGTCACATGACAGAGAACCAGAGGCACAACAAGAGACAGCCTGCAACACACTCCAAAAACACCTCCTGAAGGGGCAGACCCTGGACAGTGTATGACCCATTTTTTATATAGTTGTGCTCACAGGTGCAGGACACATAACAAGCTATTAAAACACATAAAGGAAAGAAAACTAGCCAAAATGACCCAATGGAATAATCCTCTTCAAAAGAAATTCTAGGAATAAATGATAGCTAGAGAATTGCTCAACATGGATATAAACAATATATCTGATCAAGGATTTTAATAATAGTCATAAGATTAATAGCTGGGCTTGAAAAAAGCACAGAAGACAGCAGAGAATCTACTTCAGCAGAGATCAAGAAACTAAGAAATATCAATGATGAATTAAAAATGCTATAAATGAGGTACTAAATAAACTAGATGTAGTGACGCTGATGATGGAAGAAGCAGAGGAGAGAATAAGTGAAATACAAGATAAAATTATGGAAAATGATGAAGCCAAGAAAAAGAGAGATAAGAAAACACTAGACCATGAGGGGCAAATTAAAGATCTAAGTGATTCAATGAAACGTAATAATATCAGTATCATAGGAGTTCCAGAAGAAAGGGGCAAGGGAGAAGGTTTAGTTGAACAAATTATAGCTGAGAACTTCCTAATCGGGGGAAGGAAGCAGACATCTAAGTCCAGGAGGCACAGAGAAATCCCTTCCAATTTAACAAGAATAGGTCGGCATATCCTAGTGAAACTGGCCAAACACAAAGATAAAGAAAGAATTCTGAAAGCAACTGGGGGAAAATGAGTCTTAAACATCAAGGATACACACATAAGGGTAGCATTAGACCTGTGCACTGAAAGTTGGCAGGCCAGAGAGAGTGGGAGGAAATATTCACTGTGCTGAATAGGAAAAATATGCAGCCAAGAATCCTGTATCCAACAAGGCTGTCATCAGAATAAAATAAGAGATAAAGGCTTTCCCAGACAAACAAAAACTAAAGGAGTTCATGACCACTAAACCAGCCCTGCAAGACTTTCGAAGGGGGCAGAGGGACTCCATGAGTGGAATGCTGCAAGGACTACAAAGGGCCAGAGACATCACCACAATCATGAGATGTACATATTCTGTGGATTTCTATGACATGAAGTCCATAGCTTTCAATAGTAACTCTGAATGTAAATGGACTAACTGCCTCAATCAAAAGACATAGGGTACCAGCATGAAATAATAAAAAAAAGAAAGAAAGAAAACCAAGATGAATCTATATGATGTTTATAAGGGACTCAATTTAGACCTGAGGACACCTTTAGATGGAAAGTGAGGGGATGGAGAACTGTATACCATGCTACTGGAAGACAAAAGAGCTGGAATAGCCATTCTTCTATCAGACACACGAGATTTTAAACTAAAACCTGTAACAAGAGATGAAGGGCATTATATCATAATTACAGGATCTACTCGTCATGAATAACTAACAATTGTAAATGTTTATGTCCCCAAATTGAAACCCTCAAATATATAAATCATTTAATCACAAACATAAGCAATCTTATTGATAAAAATACAGTAATTGGGGAGGGTACTTTAATACTCATAGCAAAGGACAGATCATCTAGGCAGAAAATCAATAAAGAAACAATGGTGTTGAATGATACACTGGACCAGATGGACTTGACAGATATAGTCAGAACTTTTCATCCAAAAGCAGCACATTCTTCTTGAGGGCACATGGAACATTATTCAAGACAGATCACATACTGGATCACAAAATAGCCCTCCATAAATATAAAAGGATTGAGATCATACCATGCATATTTTCAGATCACACTGCTATGAAATTTGAAATCAACCAAAAGAAAAACTTTGGAACACTTCTAAATGCATAGAGGTTAAACAACATCCTACTAAAGAATGAATAGGTCAACCTTTTTGGTACCTCCTCTTTATTTTCCTCTCTCTCTTTCTCTCTGGATTAAGCTGTATGGTTTCTCTGATTCTCCTTCTGGTTAATGTTTCTTTCTTTTCTTTTTCTCCACCCCTGTCATTTTCTCTTTGTATGGGATAAGGCTTATTCCACCACCACCCCTTTAAAAAATTTTTTTCAAGGTTACTTCAATAATAAATCAAAGCACACCAGGTGGAAGGTCTGAAACACCACTGTGAGTAGGGACATAAAGCACCCAGAGTCACATGACAGAGAACCAGAGGCACAACAAGAGACAGCCTGCAACACACTCCAAAAACACCTCCTGAAGGGGCAGACCCTGGACAGGGTCTTAAAGAAGGCAATTAAAGAAGAAATTTAAAATATATGGAAGCAAAAAATAAATAAATAAATAAAAACATGACAGTCCAAACCTTTTAGGATGTAGCGAAGGCAGTCCTAAGAGGAAAATACATTGCAATCCAGGCTTAACGCAAGAAACAGGAAAGACACAAAATAGAGAACTTAACTTCACATCTAAAGTAACTAGAAGCAGAATAGCAAAGAAACCCCAAAGCTAGCAGAAAAGATATAATAAAGACTAGAGCAGAAATAAACAATATAGAATCTAAACAAACAAATAAAAAACAGTAGAACACATAAAAGAATCTGAGATAGTATTTTGAAAAACTAAACAAGACTTCACAAAAAGAAAAGAGAGAGAACCCAAATAGATAAAATCACAAACAAAAGAGGAGAGATCACAACAAACACCATAGATATACAAACAATTATTAGAGAATATATGAAAAACTATATGTCAACAAACTGGACAAGCTGGAAGAAGTGGACAAATTCCCTTTTTTGCACAGTGCACCGACCTGGCCCTCTGCCTGGTGCTCTTCCAGCACAACGACCATATTTCTCTGAGCCTCTCCATTTAGAAGGGCACTTAGGTAACAGGAGCAGCACTGTTTTACTTAAAATAATCGATGCAGCAATAGCAGGAAATGGCCCATATTTGGAGGAGCCTATGGAGACCCAGGCACAGACTCCAAGAAACAGCTATAGTCTACAAAACCACGACATACATTTTCACATTTTTGGTGCTAATTTGATCGCATGTTCTCCTTGGAGCTGTGTTGTTCAGACCTTGTAATAACCTTGTGCAGAGCTGTTTAGCATAGATACGAGCTGCGGGTTAGCTGAATCAAGTTCGGCCTCAGATCAGCCATTTTCCATCAGTATTACAACTTGCACAGGATTTAACTGCATCTTCCAGTACATTTGGTCATCTGTATCAACACTGTCCTATCACTTGTTTACATGAGCTAGCTGAATTTGAGCAATAATGTCCATGTAACCTCACAGCAGAGCATGGTCATGGTAGAATTCAGTTTCATCACAGAACAAATCAGTAAGAATGACATAGGTATTTGCAGTGACCTTCTAACAGGCTTGGCCCTGGTCAATATCCCAGATCATCACAACAGGTGTCTTTATAATTAGCCACGACTCACTGATTTATCAGTCCCAATCAACTGAAGACAAAACCAGCTACCCTGTCTCAGTTTGAAGTCTTGTACTGAAACGAGTTTTCATTGTGTGTCATTATATATTGATGAGGACACATGGTTATACCAAACCGTTCCTTTTGCTCCCAGCTGATGAACTTTAAGGTTCATGGGCTTTGTTGCACCACATAAAGGCTCTTGATGGGGCCTGCAGTCTCCACCACCACCCTACCTGCCTGGTGATGCCCTTTCTTTAGGAGACAAAGATTTGCCTTTTGTAGGAATTCTAGCTTGTTCTTATACAACCCTTCACTGGCTGTTTTCTGTGGAAATGTCCATAAAGGCAGTGATGTAAACCTTCCCTTGCTCCTGTCTTGTTCCTCCTGACTACTCTGGTGTCTTAAATACATGGCACTGGAATGCAGGCATGCCTTCTTTGCCAGAACTTGTGAGGACAACATCGTTGTGCTTTCCTAAGATATGTCTGTTCTCCTCACGTGTTCATATCTGACTCACCATCACATTTAAAATTACAAAATACTTTGTCTATGGCTTGCATTTGTTTCTTCATAGGAACATTGACAATAAGATTAAATGTGAAAAGACCTAATATTTATCAAATTTGCAAATTTTATGCCTTGTGCTTTTTGCATTATCCCAAATAATCTTTGCCTACCAATGGTCATGAAGACACTCGTCTATTTTATTTTCTAAAGTCTATATGGCTTTGGGTTGTGTATTTAGGACTAAAATATTCTATGTTAATGTGGTATTTATTATAGCACAAGGTGAAAATGCCACCTGCCAGATTTCATGGGAAGCAAAGTGCCTTTCCCCATGTTGATTATTGGTCTCTTTCACATGGGCCTCTGTTTGTATAGCACTCTCCTCAGGGCGCCCTTGACCTCTGTGTTCCTCAGGCTGTAGATGAGTGGGTTCAGCATAGGGTTGAAAAGGCTATAAAACAGGGAAAGGATCTTCTGTTGCTCCTCAGGGTGGCGGGACTTGGGGGCCATGTACATTACGATGGCACTGCCAAAGTAGAGCCCCACCACGCACAGGTGGGAGGAGCAGGTGGAGAAGGCCTTCCTGCGCCCCTCCCTGGACTGGATCCTCAGGATGGCAAAGAGGATGCGCGAGTAGGACACCAGCACCAAGCAGAGGGGCCCCAGTAAGATAAATACACAGGTCACAAAGATGACAACTTGGTTGAGCCAGGTGTCAGCACAGGCCAGCCTGAGGACAGACAAGATCTCACAGAAGAAGTGGTTGATTTCATGGGGCCCACAGAAGGGCAGCCTCAGGACAAGAACCACATGGACCAGGGTCAGGAGGAAGCTAAACACCCAGGAAGTGATGGCCAGGACTGTGCACACTCTCCAGCTCATGATGACAGTGTAATGTAGGGGATGGCAGATTGCCACAAACCTATCATAGGACATCGCCACCAAAATCAGGCACTCAGTAGCAGCAAAACACAAATACAAAAATGTCTGCATTATGCATGGAACGAAGGAGATGGTTCTCTTCTGGTTCACTAAATTTGCCAACATCTTGGGGACATTGTTGGATGCATAGGAGATGTCAATGATGGCCAGGTGGGAGAGGAAGAAGTACATGGGGGTGTGCAGTCTCGGGTCCAGACAGAAGAGTCCCAAGATCATGCTGTTAGCCAACAGACTGAAGATGTAGAACAGGGAGAAGATCCAGAAGAGGAACACTTCCATCTCTGCACTGAGCTGGAATCCCACCAAGATGAATTCTGTGATCCATGACTGGTTGCTTCCCATTTCTTAATGACACTTTGTCAAGGACTGAAATGTAAGAAAAGGTCAGAGCTGGAGAATCGACAAAAGTTGGAGTAACTTATCTCAAAATGAGCTTAGAGAAAGCTTGTATCCTTGTTCCTACTTGATGCTTCCCCCCTCCCCAACTTGGGTACCTTATGATTTCAACATTTTTTTTTTAGTAGGCTCCAAAACCAACAGGGGGCAATGAAACACAGCCCTAAGATCAAGAGTCCAATGCTCCACTGAGTGAGCCTGCCAGGCACCTCTGATTTCAACTATTAATATGAAAAAAGTTTAAACTCACAGAAAAGGGATAAGAATTATACAAAGCACTCCCATATTTCTTCACGCAGGTTCAACAAATTTTAATACTTCTTTCATATTTGCTTTATTCTCTTTTTCTCTCCATTTGTGTATTTTTTTCTGAGAAGAGGATGAATTTGGTACTTTATAAAAACACTTAGAAATATCATATATGGCATTTGAGGATTCAGGCATAGGTAAATGTAAATTCTTGAGCTAGTGTATATTGGGCTGGAAAATGCATATGGGTCATTCAGAAATACAAGCGTGGTTACCAACCATGTACATCACTATCCTCCTTGTGTAATCCTGATGGGGTGTTGCCCTGGGGTCATACTCCTCCTCATTCGAACCATTTCATTGAAGTTTTCACTCGTGACTACAAAGAGAAAGATGGTCACTTACTTGATCTCCTCCAGGCCCTGTTCAGAAGACTAATTATAAAAGAGCTGGTGAAAATGGTCTTTACTACTCTTGGGAATCAGAGTAGGTTCACATGAAGAGGCTCTGCAGGTACCTATTGACTGTACAGGCTTGGTCAATATTAACACTTAAAAGAGTAATATCCTCACTATGAAGATACAGATAATCCTCTAGAAAAAATCCAAATATCGTGTTTTTGAACTGACATTCCCTTTCACCAAACAGTAAATCTCATGGGCCTGAAATATGTCCTGTACATCTTTACATCTCCAATAACTAGTATAATTCTAGATGAAACAGCCACGCAGGAAATGTTTTTGAGATGGATGACTGTCATTTTAGTTCAAAAAATGGATGTAATGTGTATCTTGTAGTTGCCAGTTTCTTTGGATAAAGACATGGTTTCTCCTTCATTAGAGGACTTCACAGACTATGATCACTGGAAAATGAAACAGAGACAAAGTCATAGATTCTTTCACCTCCATCAATATGACGGCATGTGGGAAGATTCTGTGCATATGTGCATGAAGTTTGTGACACTAATTTTTTGCTACAATTAAAGAATATACCTGTATTATGTAAAGTGGGAAATGACATCAATATTGTAAAATCTACACAGGCATAATTGGATGTGAGCAATGTCTGAAGCACATTTTATATATGAACTTAAAGGATACAAATATTGTTGAAGGTGATCAATCTATCACTATTCAGTAGGAACAGTTGTTTACGAACTTTAAAGAATAGTTACTTTTGTGTCTGAATGAGTATATCTCATTATTCTTATTTTCATTGCCATTATTTCCATTTTGCTCTTAAAAAATGAACAACATCAAAGTAAAATTGAAAGTAGGTTGAACGTCTTTAGCAGTGACAGTACTGGAATAGAGAAGAAAATGTCCCATAATGATGCCTGAAATTTCACCTCCCTGATGGAGTAAGTGAAACAATAGCGACTCAAATAAGAAAACCTATGCATGGTTATATGGGCAGTGCTATCTTGGCAGTTCAGTACCCCAGAATTGTTTTCTTTCCTTTAAATAGAGAGAGAAAGAAAGAGAGAGTGAGCATGCAAGCAACCAGGGGACAGGACAGAGGCAGAGAGAGAAAATAATAAGCAGGCTGAATGCTCAGCATGGAACCCAACAAAGAGCTTAAGCCCAGGACCCTGGTATCATGACCTGAGCCAAAATCAAGAGTCAGTCAACCAACGGAGCCACCGAGGTTCCCCTCAGGACGTGTTGTGATCAAGGGAGCTCTATTCTATTTCTTCCCTCCTCTCCAGGAGTGCTGGCACTCATTCTTCCCTATTTTGTGATCCAAAAAGAAATAATGATATGGCATACTCGCCTTACAGTGTTACAGCAAAGACTTACTCTAGCTGTTACTACAATTTTCTTTTCCATTGAGCCAGGTTTCTCTGTATCAGTATCTTCATTTAGGGTAGGTAATATATAAAGTCCTTTCATTATTTTGGCCATTGCAGAGCCTTATTCAGAGACAATCCTTTGATATAAGGCTTCTCATTCTCTGAGCCCCTCACACTGAAACAGTCAGGCTAGCCCTACCCATGACCACTCAGTTACATTTCCAATGGTAGGAAATGGTGAGAAATGGTGGGGAAGGTCAAGGATGCCCTGACCACAACTCAGTAGGCAGAGGAAGGACACATCCAGGTGCCGATTGTATCTACCTACAGTGCACAATGGGAGTCAGGAGGGAACATCACCCTGGAATGTCATTCTTGTCCACACAGCCCGTCCCTTATCAACTACCCATACTGAAAATCACCTCCCAGCATAAATTCATCCCTTCCTCATAGGACGTGTTAGCACTGGGTTTTCTCGCAAGAATCTACTTTGGGGGTGGCTGCGTGGCTCAGTTGGTTAAGCCTCCGACTTCGGCTCAGGTCAGATCTCACATTCCTGGGTTCAAGCCCTGCGTCAGGCTCTGTGTTAACTGTGTTAACAGCTAGCTCAGAGCCTGGAGCCTGCTTCCGGTTCTGTGTCTCCTTCTCTCTCTGCCCCTCCCCCTCTCATGCTCTGTCTCTTTCTGTATCAAAAATAAATAAAACATTTTAAAAAATTTTTTAAAGAAGAAGCTACTTTGGCCTAGGATAAATCCCACAGAGGTGAGAAATGTACCTCACAAATGAGTGCACAGTCCTGATCCCTTAGCAGCTTTCAGAGGACTCAATCCCAGATACAGAAGGAGTCACTCACTAGGCTGTCACTTGCTGAGGGCTCTTTGAAGAAACCCAGGTGTATAGGTTTTATTTTAGAATCGAATGAATGTAAAACATTCTTGCCTTTCTATTGAGGATTCAAATTCCCAGAAGGATCATAAGAGGCAAGGTGGGGAGGGAGATCCCTGAATATTCTCTCTGGGGGAGAGCTAACATTGCATCTGATTGACCTCAGAGGAAAATTCTGGGAACAAACAGGGCAGACGTGGGTATCACACTGTTTCTATATGAACTTTCAAGTATCTCAAGGGTTATAAACGTGAGACAAATATCTCAAATCACAGTTCCCAAACTCCCAAATGTGTTACAGTTTTATGAAGTCATGCCTCTCTACACCCACCATCAAAGAATCTGAAAGACTGAGCCTTCTAGATACTTGAGAAGTAAATTCCCATGGAACTTGTATGGCCAGTCTGAGAGAGAATAGATTCCCCAAGCCAGAATGGATCTCTACCTGCAGTAAGGCTTGATAAATCCAGATGAGGAAGGTTTCAGGGTGCTGGAGTGTCTCAGTCAGTTAAGTGGCCAAATTTTAGGTCAGGTCATGATCTCACAGTGTGTGGGCTC
>PISW01014841.1:0-19371 GCA_004023785.1 Mungos mungo | reverse complement strand
AGAGGAGAAGGTAAACAAAAGAAGGTCCCATTACAAAAAAGATTTATTTATTAGCACAAATATGAATGCACACCGTCTAGGCGTGTGGGGACAGCAGTGAGCAAGACAGGCTGGTCTGTGATTGCGTGGAACTTCCTTCCAGGGGCGGCAGGGGCCACACACAGATTTGTGAAGGGGAAAGTGCCTTGAAGAATCAAGTGTGGGTGGAGGGCGCCTGGGGGTCTCAGTGGGTTAAGTTTTCGACTCTTGGTCTCGGCTCAGGTCATGATCTCAGGATTCTTGAGTTCGAGCCCCACGTCAGGGTCTGTGCTGACAGTGCAGAGCCTGCTTGGGATTCTCTCTGTCTGTTTGTCTGTCTGTCTGTCTCTCTTTCTGTCCCTCCCCCTGCTCACTCTCTCTCAAAAATAAATAAACATTAAGAAAAGAATAAATCAAGACAATGGGAAGTACTTGGGGGGTACGGCAGTGAGTGTCAGCAGTGACATTTGAGCCAAGACCCAAAACACAAGGAGTTAGTCATGGAAAGATCTAGAGAAGAACTTTCCAGAGGGGGTGACTGCATGCGCAGAAGCCCTGGGGCAGAGGACTTGCTAAGACTGAAGACACGATTTCTCCAAAGAAGACGCATCGATCGTCACCAGAGACACGGAGAGACCCTCAGCATCACTCACCATCGGAGGACACAAATCAAAGCCACGGCGAGATGCCACTACACACCGGTCAGGATGACGAGAATCAAAAAGAACCGAAGTGACAGATGCCGGTGAGGACGTGGGGAAGAGGGCGCCGTCGTGCACTGTTGGGACAAAGGAGAATCAGTGTGGCCGCCGTGGAGGCCGGCATGGAGGTTCCTCAAAACGTTAAACACAGAACGACCCATGGTCCCGCCATCCCACGCTGGGGCGGATATCCAAACAACTGAGCCAAAATCTCAGAGATATTTACTCTCCCACTTTCGCTGCAGTATGACTCGCGATGGCCCAGGTATGGGAGCGAGTCCAGTGTCCCTCGACACGTGGAGAGAGAGAACGTGGCATATAGACATCCAGTAAAATATTATTCAGCCACCAGTTGCAGGCAGACCAGTGGAACTGGAGCGTGGAAAGGGGGGGGCAGGTAGTTGGGGATGAGCTTGGACGGAGAGGCAGAACCTTCTGGTTCAAGGGTGAAGAGTGCAGATCTCGGTCTAAGAGGGGATTGCCCGGGGTGGCACTAACTGTGGCAGAGATGAAGAGAAGCTGGCTGCGGCGGGAGGGGTCACTGAGACCCCGGGGCGAAAGTCTGCTGCACGCAGGAGAAAGGTTTCTGAAAAGGCAATTAGGATTTGCACGGCCTTTCATAAAACTGGCGATCATTCCCCCCTTTCCAGAGCAATCACTCAGGAAATTAAGGCCCCAAAGAAAGGAAGTGGGGAGAGAGATGGAACGCAGATGGTGGGGGGAGAGCTCGCAGGTCTGGGGCCAGGAAACCTGGCCGGCCGGCGGGGTTCGGCTGGGAAGAGGCCGTAGATCACATTAGCAGCACATTTATGCTGCGTTTCCACCTCTCTCCAGCTCTGTGCTAAATTCTTCGTATTTAACTCTGCCTCATGCTCCGAGGGGGACTTTTATTACCTCTGCACAGGTGACGCATAAAAACTCCGCTCTCGAACAGTGCTGAATGGCCGTGCAGGTGACAAGCCGGCCAGCTACCTGGCATCGCTCAGCAAATATTTGACACGGATAGAATGGCTCAGTTCCGGCCGGGCCGTGGCCAGCCTACGTATTCAGAGCCAGCGAAGACGAGTTCGAGGAGAAAGGGGTGGTTGGGGGAGGCGTCAGTGGGGAATCAGAAGTCTGTAAGGCATCTGCCCAGCAGGGACCGTCTAGGGACACATGCCCACCAAGGAGAGATCCCTACACTTGACTCTGAGTTCACGGACCAGTCCTTCTGTGTCTTTTAACAACCTGGGAAGACCTGCCTCACCATGTGCTCCCTCTGCGCCACTCCCCTCCCGCAGCCTCACCCTTGGGGAGGACCAGAGGGTCCTTGACAATCCCTCTCCGCGTGATGCCCAGATTTCAACCACCTGCCTCCAGCCAGCAGTGCTTTCTCAGCTGCAACACTCCCGGGAGAGGAGGTGTGTTAAGGCTCCAGCACCTCAGTGTAAACCATTGTTTCCAGTTGTCCGGGTGGCAGCCAGCAGAGCACGGCCCGGAAAGTGGTAACCGAAGATCATCCTTCGTCTAGCGGATCATTCTACCAAGGAGGGTCCCGTGGACATTTACAAGAAGCGAGACCCCAAGTTGATTTTCTGATGCCCCAGCTGCCAGCCTCAGCTCATGCTTGCTGGGTCCCCATGGTGCCTGGTCGGTGCAGAGACGGAGGACCAGGGTAACCCCATGTTACAGACTGCACATCCAGGAGGGGCACAGCCTAGATTCAGACTCGGGTGTGTCTCTGGGTTCTAAGCTCATGGTCTCCTCGACCCCCCACGGCATTTTCCTGGGTGTCCGTCATTGCATCCAGCAGCACTGGGGGCTCGTGATCTGACTGATGGTCTTCGGGACCGTACTGTCACCTCCAGGACATGCCCGGCCACTCACCGCCCCGAGTGGTCTTGTCCCTTGTCTTCTCACCCACCAGCACCCCGGAACAAGGACCCTATTTATTTAGCAGGACCTTCTCCATGCTATGTTTTCTTAAACTTTTTTTTAATGTGTATTTCTTTTTAAGAGACAGAGACAGAGCATGAGAGGGAGAGGGGCAGAGAGAGAGAGAGGGAGACACAGAATCCAAAGCAGCTCCAGGCTCTGAGCTGTCAGCACAGATCCTGACGAGGGGTTCGAACTCATGAGTCCTGAGATCATGACCTGAGCTGAAGTCAGATACTTAACCGACTGAGCCACCCGGGCGCCCCTTTGCTGCTGTGTTTGAATCAGCCCCAGGGGCACCGGGTGGAGGGCACGTGGACCACACCATGGCAGACGGGCCCCACAGTAGACTCACAAGCCCCCCAGAAGATGGGGCCTCAAGGGAAGGGGAGGGATGAATGCAGAAGCAACCCCAAAGCTCTCAAGGAGCACATTTGTGCCACCCCAAAATTGCACGTGGACTCTTTTGACCTAAAGGCTGTTGAGATCCAGCCGACAAAGGAAAAGATCCAAGAATAGGGAGCACTTTTTCCTTCGTGAGGGAAATTTCACTTATGAAGGCGATTCGCACTTGTGGTGATGGCTCCCTCTCCTCTACCTGGGAGAGAAGGACCCTCACCACCCTCATCCCTGGAGAAGGCAGGCCGTGCGTCTGCTGGACCTACCTGCTTCACGACCCGTGTGTAACATACCCGTCCCGTGGCCTTCTCGTGGCTTGACTCCCGGCCTAAAAGCCCACACCCCCTTTCCTCTGACGGCTGGAGTTCTAGCCGCGGCTTTGGGTGACTCGTCCCCGGGGCTCCCACTGGTGCACGCGGGGAGCACGTGCTCCTGCACTTGTCTTCCTCCCCTGGATCTCTCTTCACCTCGTCTCGTTTGCAGGGAGCAGCAGGAGAGCATCAGGCAGGTAGAGGGAAGGATCCCTGCCCTTCGCCCCCTGGAGTGCAATCCCAGGTCCTTCCTCTTCCCCCATGGAGGCTTCCTCGCTGTGGGGCGGGGCCGCAGGTCTGTCTGGTTTGGTCAAGATGGTGGCCCCATGTCACTAACACGCACTGACTTCCAAGCAAGACGCCTGCAGACAGTGTCCCGACTTCTCCTGGTAGTCCCATGAGGTGGGAATTATTGGCCCCACAGGAGAAGGGGAGACAGAGAATCCAAACGATTAAGTGACTTGCCCAAGATCCCTGAGACTGGCACCGAGCCAGTAACACCCTCTCCACCCACCTCCAAAGCAGCTTGTCCAAGTTCACAGCTTGAATGTGGCCGAGCAGAGACTCCTCGGGATGTCTGAACCCTTGGTGTTCTGCAGTCCCTCCACTCACACCACGGCCATCTGCCCCTGGGACACTCACAGGGCCAGCCCTGCGGGCCGGGAAACCCCTGTGCAAGAAGTGCCCCAAGCACACAGGTCTGTCTTCACCCTGCGGTCCCCTCCCCCCACCCGGGGGCCCCAGGGCCCCTGGGTGCAATGTTCTTTCTCCTCTGGCAGAGGAATCGGAGGTTCAGATGAGCTTTAATTTGTGACTGGACACGTTTCAATGACATATTTCCAAATCAGATGTTTCATCGACTCCGTTTATCCTAAATTCCATGACTCTATTTCAGAGCCTAACAGTCCTCTGCTTGGGAAATTGACACATCCAAATGGACTATTTGGATGGAACCTTCCATCTGACCAAGTGCAGCCAAAGCACCCGGCAAATGGAAAATGCAAACATATGGCAGGAGGAGAACAGCAGATTTACAGCCACATTATGAGCTCTGTGACAAATGGGGCTCTTGCAGGGGTGCGGGACTCTTATTGTCTTCGCTCATGGTGGATGGCCTTTGGGGCAGAATAATAATAACTGTTCCTGGAAATTTCGGTTCAAGTGAACTCCTAAATAAAATAGCAGTCCTCAAAAATGTTAAATTGTAGCATTTCTTCTTAGACTTGTTTTATTTATGTTTTTCTTAAGCGTTGCAGCATTAGTATGCATGGCAAAAATTAAAAGGCTGATACAGTGTTGGTTGAAGGAAAACTCAGTTCCACTAAGAACAGCATCAGGGGAAGGAGAGGTGGGAGAGAAACGGGTAAGAAACGCAGCATGTTGCAGACATCACGTCCACGGACACCGGGGTCTCGCCCTCTGGTCGCGGGCAGCCTTGGATCCCTGAGAAACTGAAGAAAGAACACAAATGAATGGGAGAGAGGAACGATTTCAGAATCCGGAGATAACGTGCCAGGGGACAGTGCCTCCTTCAGAGCCTCCTGCGTGAGGTTCAAGATCCATTCGGAATACAGAGGCTTCTTCACAGCCAGAGCCCGTGTCACCAAGATCAGGGTGAAGGCTGATGGAGGGAGCCCCAGGGGAGCACACCAGCGGATGCCAGGGTGATGGCGTCTGGGCTCTACATTGGTCAGCATTCTGTAGAGACCCAAAGCCAATGGGATATCTTTACCATATCCGCATCTGTATCTACATCTACAAATATATCTCCATCCACCAGGTTGAGGGATCCTTATTTTTTGAGGAATTTAGATTTTGGTGTCACATCAATTACCCCTGATTGTTATCAACTGTAGAATATCTATCTATCTATCTATCTATCTATCTATCTATCTACTACCTATTCATCCATCTACTATCTAGTCATATTGTCTATCATCTATCCACCCATCCATTATCCCATATTATCTATCTATCTATCTATCTATCTATCTATCATCCATCCATATAATCAGTCAATATATCTATCTCTCGGTCAAGAGAGATTTATTTTAAGGATTGGCACACAAGACTATGGGGACCAGCAAATCCAAAACCTACAGGGCAGGTCGGCAGGTTGGGGATCCAGGGAAGAGTTTATGATGCCATCTTGAGTCTGAAATCTGTGTATGGAGGCAGAATTCCTTCCTCCATGGGAAACCCCAACCTTTTTCTCTTCAGGCCTTCAACTGATTGATGAGGTCCACCCATGTATGAAGGTTGATCAGCTTTACTCAAAGGCTACTGATTTAAATGTTAATCATATCTTTAAAAAATCCCCTAACAGCAACATCTGGCCTGGTCTTTGACTAAAAACTGGGCATCACAGTCCAGTCAAGTTGGCACATGAAATTAACCATCACAGAGTCTCAGGACTCCAGCAGAGTGCGCCTTCCGGAGTGCGCCTTCCTGGGCACAAGAGACACGCATGAGGCCTATGTTCACCTCTCCTGTCACTTTGGCTCATCATGGAAAGACAGGGCACTTGCCAGCAATTCTACAATGGGCAACAAGAAAGGTGACTTGCTCTAGCTGAGCCGTCGGGCACGATCTCCATGATGGTAAGGAATCCACTAGTGGGGCTCCTCATCTACCAGAGTTTTACCGGCAGATTTATCAATCCAGGCTATGAAAGATGAGGGGCCTTCCAATTCAACCATCATCATGGCCAACAGCGTCGTCTTCACACCTGCGGTGTTCCTGGTATTTCACTAGGCTGGGGACTCTCTGTGTGGTAAAGAACTCAGATTTTGGTGGCACTTCAATCGTTTCTGACTGCAACCAACTGTTAATTTATAAAGTCCCTGAGAACAAGCGTCTCTGTTCTTGGCATCTTAATTACCGGGCTGGTCAAAGTTGGAGCTAATTAGGAATTTGAGAGAAATTTCATGGATCCATTGGCTGGCACCCAAGTAGTGTCTGTGGCTCAGAGGTTTGCTTGGTTTACAAGATGGGGTCTTATGTTCCTGCTGCCAAAACAGCGAAAGATGTGACTGAGTAAGTGAAAGAATTCTCTTGTTCCAGTTCACTGCCAATCAGTTTTCTTGGAAGGAACTCTGTGTTTAATCGCTGTGAGTGTCCCATGAAAGGCTGAATTTCTTGCCTTGCCTCAGCTCTGATGAGGGATAGTCAGTGTGTTTGCCCATTAGTGTTGTAGAACATGGACTTGCGTGGGCTTCTAGGGGCCCCTGTGCGCGGAAGCCTCCACAAACTCTCAGTGGAGAGTTGGATTGCGGTACAAGGAGGGTTCCTTCTGGAATCTGGAAGGGAGGTGAGGCAGAGAGTGGAATTTCCTGCAAGGCCAGCTCATAGGTGGGCTGTGGGGAGCAGCTCCTATCATGGGAATATCACAGGCTGACCTGTGTAAACACATGTGGACGCAAATTCACTGTCTTTTATTCGTCTTCTCTTACTGGCTGGTGCAGCTGGAGGGTGTGTGAAGATATTCAGAATGGTGTTCACAAGACAGATTCCCACCAGACACCTGTATACCCTGACCCCTTTCTCCCAACACTCAGGTCACATTTTATCAGATAAAATCCATGAAAATGTGTCTCCTCTTTTCCTGAGTCCTATAAACACTCACTTTGATCTCCTGGAACCATTTATGAGGATAATTTTGAACTCTATGATGTTTCTAAAACTCGTAAGAGCTTAGGGATGCCTGGGTGGCTCAGTTGGTTAAGCGTCCAACTCTTGATTTTGGCTCAGGTCATGATCTCACGGTTCATGAGTCAGAGCCCTGCACCATCAGCACAGAGCCTGATTGGGATTCAGTCTCCTTCTCTCTCTGCTTCTCCTCCTCTCTCAAAATATGTAAAGAAACATTCAAAAAAATCATAAGTGCTCAATAGAGTACATGAGACACAAGTAGTTTCAGATGAAAGACTCCCTGGCCTGTCCCGCCCCCAGGCCCGTCTAGTTCTGCTCCTACAGCTACAAGACTCCAGCAGGGATGAACTTTGAGCTCCAGCCCTGTGTCCTGTCCACCAGGCCAGGATGCTTCTTAAAGGTTCCTCAAAGGGAAGAGGATGGCAGAGATTTAAAATTCATAAGTCACAGGCCTGGAGACTGTGTCCCAGACCTCCTTCCTTTGTTCCGTGAAAATAGACTGTCAACATGAAGATGGTTATCACAGGCCACCACAGCGACCCGAGAGTCAATCTCTGCCAAGGCACCCCACTGGGAAATAGCTCCAAGCTAATCCTTTATGCATGATAGAGCTGGCAGGGTCATCTTGGATATGATAGGCACAGGTCTGTGACAAAGAGCTTTTCCAAGATCTATGGGAAACAGTCCTTTGCAAGTTAATTTTGAACAAGGAAGACCACAAGGTCAAAATTATGTGCCATGGGCTTATTACAGGGAAGAAGGAATATTTGATCTGAAATTATCTGTATCTTCCTTATTCTATTCTTAAGCACTTACAATTTTTTTAAAACTTTATACAGTTCAAGATTACGGGTTCGGAATCACAAGCAAGCAAGGACCTAGACGTCACAGTGCATAACATCTTCAGCTGCATGTAATTGCATGTGTGTGGGTGCGTGAACGTGTGAGGCTGTGTTCACGTGTGTGTGCATGTTATGTGTGTGTACACACCCATGTGGGGCTGTGCCTGTGACGTCTCAGAACGTAGGATGAGCACTGACAGTGGTTTCAAGTAAGTGTCACAGACGGAGAATGTGGAAGGCTCAGGCTTCATGGCGTGTCCCTCCTTGATACGGAAACGGATCGTGCTGTGGGGAGCAGATAAGCTAGGACACGGCTCCCTGGGCTCATCTGCAATCAGGACAGGGGGATGTGAGGCAGCTCCTCACTTTGTTTATTTTTTAAAAAATTTTAAATGTGTATCTATTTATGAAAGAGAGAGAACTGGGGAGTGGCAGAGAGAGAGGGAGACACAGAATCTGAAGCAGGCTTCAGGCTCTGAGCTGTCAGCACAGAGCCCAACATGGGGCTCGAACCCACCACGAGCTGTGAGATCATGACCTGAGCCGAAGTCAGATGCTTCACTGACTGAGCCTCCCAGGTGTCCCGTCTTACTTTGAAACAAGGAAGGATGTTCCGGAGCTCACGACACATGTAGGTGGCTCTTAGACTCTTACTTAGATCTCTTGCTTGGTTAGTCACAAAATCCTGCAATTTAAAATTTGTAATTTCAACGTGAAACACGTTGGGAGTATATTCTCATGATGGATTTTATCAAACACTCAAGTGCCCCCGGAGCTTCTGAGCCTGCACCTAGGACACATCCTTGCCTATGAAAAGGGTCCGAAAATATTGGCACCGTTTAACTGAGTTGCATGAAATGGAATCAAAGAAAGGACTAAATCACAGGAACGGAGCAGGTGTCAACATCAGCCACAGAGCCCGCTGAGGATGCTCTCATCCCGCCTGCGTTATCGACCATCGTGAGAGGAGCGATAACCCGTGTTTTCCCTTTTATGAGACGAGAAGAATGTGTTGATTTCAGTGAGGAGTTAATTTAGTCTAATGCTGAGGAGAGCACCAGCCAAGGTAAGATCAGAATGTTGTGATGGACGTTGGCTCAGCGTCAGACCCACCTCAAGTCCTCAGGAAAAGCCCGGAACTTCTCCACCCTGATGGGATGGATGGCACTTCTGGGAGCTGTCATTCAGGCTTGCTTGTCGATTACACGAACACTAAACAGAATCATGACCACTGTGTTTTTTTTCCTATGGCTTTTCATTATTCCCAAGATGACTACGAGGATTAAGTTCTAAAAGCTTTTAAAAAGGAAAGAAGAAGAAGAGTTTGCTTTCTGGCCAAGACCAACAGGAAATGGTTTTGGCCTCAAAGCCATTTTCAGAGTGGAGTTATTATCGATCAAAAGGAGACTTATAATAGAAAGCGTTTTTCCGCTATTACTTTAATGTTAGCTACTGGGAATGCAATTGTATTTATATATGGAGATGTGTTTTTTATTTTAGAAAACGCTCATAATTTTCTTGCGTGCAATCTGGTTGGAATTGGATTGTACGCTCCTATTTGACCACAAGCAAGGCGAGGCCCAAGGGACAGAAACGCAACAAGGACCCCCGGCAGGAGTCCTCAACCGTTGTCACAGCCGGGGTCCAATTCTACCAAAAACACTTTCTTAACTGCTGCCCTTGGAGCTGTAATTAAAAGGGAAAATACAATACGCACATTCTGGTACGCACCGCGCCACATCCGCTCTGTGGTCTAACCAGGGCATTTCCAGAAGCATCTCCTTAATTAAAGGCATAAATCCATCCAGTCATCTGCGTAAACACTGTGATGTGCAAGAGTGAGGACGTTCCTCCTACAAGCGCCATATTCCGGACGGGAGAGACATGATGAATCGGGACATTTGCAGCGCAGCGGCGACAGAGAAGAGATAAAACAAGAAAAAAACGCGTGGATTTGGGTGGTTGTTAGACAACCAATAAACAGGAGGCTTCTCCCCCACAATGCATTCATCCTCCCTTCCATCTTTCTGAAGTTTATCAAAGTGTGGGTTCCGGAGACATGAGTGAGGCCTGGGACGTCAGAGTCCTTTCCTTGTAGAAGAGCGGGGGAGCTCTGGATCTTTCCCAGTACTCTGCTCTGCTCTCTGACCACTGTGCTTCCGGGGAGATGTTTAATTTTTTGTAATGTTTTATTTTATTTATTTTTAAGATAGAGAGACACAGTATGTGCAGGGGAGGGGCAGAGAGAGAGGGAGACTCAGAATCTGAAGCAGGCTCTAAGCTCCAAGCTGTCAGCACAGAGCCCGACGCAGGGCTCAAACCCACGAATTGTGAGATCATGACCTGAGCCAAAGTTAGACGCTTAACCCACTGAGCCACCCAGGCACCCGATCCTGGGGAGATGTTTGAAGGACAAACTTCCCGTCTACCTGTGGATTTAGGGAGTTGAGGCAGAGGACGCTGGCTAGTGTGGAGCAGCTTCAAAGTGGCAGTTCCAGATGGAGGAAGGTGCGGCCTGTTCTTGGAGGCAGCGGCCAGACTCAGCCAGCTCGGGGCACGCTGCCCAGCTTCCTCTGAGACCACTGCCCACGAGAAGAGAGACCCTCTCTTTCGAACCCTCCCCTTTCCCTGTGGCACCATCCCCCCCTCCCTTATCACTGTCTCTTTCTTGGAAGTAATATTTGTGCTGAATATTTCTGCCGGGGAGTCTCTCTTCTGACCTCTCAGCATGGCTCTAAAAATAGGCTAGCCCATTATCTCAGAGGCCGGATGGACAGGGGATGGAAACAAACGGGGACTTTTCCTTTCCTTTGGGATGAAAAGGAAGGGGCTGGACAACTAGGGGGCAGGGGGTCTGAGCGGGGTCACACCAGGGCGGGGCACCCTCGGGCACTGTCTTGGGCGGAGCCACGCCCACATTCCCTCCCCGCTGACACGGGCTCCCTTGTGCCTGGTCGTTCGTCTCCCGCGTGCACACAGTCTTCAGGACGTGCCTCCCCCACGCCTCTGCCCCCCTCTTCTTTCTCCCCCTGCAAGGGCATTTCTCCGTGAAGTGCTCCCAGCACCCCCGCAGGAGGGGTCACAGCCCAGAGGATGTGTGAGAGCAGGATGTGAGTGGAGGCTGGACACTCGGCAGGAAGCCCCCAACCCTACCGTGCCCCTGGAATCATCACTCGGCGTGCCCCCCACGACCACCCACACCGCGGACCCGCTCCCTCATGGTCTCCTGAGCCCCCATGAGAAGTGGCTTTGGAGCCAGAACCTTCTCCTCCTGGCTTCCCGTTTCCGTGGGAAAGGATATTAATGACCACAACCCATATGGCCTCCCTCTGCCTCCTTGGCAAGAGTTCTTGATGAATCTGGGAGAAGGAGGCGATCGGACGGCTTAGTTCTGTCTTCACTCTGCTCCTTTGTGTCTCTGCTCCTCACGCCTAGGATGCCCCGGACATGGGGAGTGAGTTTCATTCAGCGGCTGTGAATTAGGAAGTTCATTGTTGCCTCTCCCCTAAAACATATGTCCCAACACCTGCTTCATCAGTGAGAAGAGGTTTGGTTTGCCCTCAGCCGCTACAGAACTCGGGCGGGCTCCCCAGCCCGCACAGCCGGGGTGAGCAGGTGACGTGGAGAAGGCCGATGGGGCATGCAGCGGGGGAGACCCCGCCAGCTGTGGCTTCAGTGAGGACTTGATAGGCTGCATCTTAGGACATTCCTCTTCTCAGCCAGAGGCAGGGGCAGCCGTGTCCTCAGCCATATTGCATGGACAGAAGGCATGGGTGGATTCTGGCCACAAGGGAGCCAAGGGTGTAGAACATCATCGCACCCTGATTGTGACCAAGGGGGAGGGGTGCTCTGTAGAGCTGAGCCTTCAGTTTGAGGGAAGGAGGAAAGGGAGACGAGGTGGGAGAGGAAGAGGAAAGGAGAGAGAGAATTTCTGAGCAGAGGTTCTAAAGAGTCAGGGTTCAGATGTAGTACGTGGTCAGAGAAAAATGGGGAAGGTTTCTAATTTTTATTTTATTTAAAAAATTTTTTTTAATGTTTTATTTATTTTTGATACAGACTGAGGCAGAGCATGAGAGGGGGAGGGGCAGAGAGAGAAGGAGACACAGAACCAGAAGCAGGCTCCAGGCTCTGAGCTAGCTGTCAGCACAGAGCCCGACGCAGGGCTCGAACCCACGAACGTGGGATCTGACCTGAGCTGAAGTGGGAGGCTTAACTGACTGAGCCACCCAGCTGCCCCGAGGGAGGTTTTTTAACGGTTCTCTTTTTTTTGGATGTTGGTAATATTGCGTTGATGTGTTATATACTCTGTCCATAAGACAACTAACCTGGTTTGTCCATGAATGTCCACTGGACTTTTCTCATTTTGCTATTGATTTTAGGCTAAGAACAAAGGGGCGCATGGATCCTCGTCTATAAATCACCAGCAATCTTGCTGCTGAGAACTAATTACGCCGACACCCCATCTTTCACACCGCATTTATTACCAGCGGTTGTGCTCCGGGATGAGGAGCGGATGAAAGGGAACACCGAGAGCCTTTGTCTGTATCCCCCCACCAGACCATCAATCTCCTCCGTGAAACGAGGCAAGAGGTGTCATCCTTCCAGAAGGGATGAGATAAAAGATGTGCTGCTGAGCCAGCTGATGATTACGCATTTGCATAGGAGAGCTTGCAATTTGTACCCATCAAACTTGCTGCTTCTGTGCTCACTTTGGCACATTGTTTTTAAGTTAATTTTCAGGAAGCCCGAAACCATGGAGGGAGCTCTCGAATGGTCCGGAAGGACCTGTGTTGGGAGTAGGCATATGCGTTCCATTAGATTTTTACATTATAGAGTTAATATGCCCCACTATAGAAAGGATAGAGGCATGGAGTGAGCATTGGGATTCTGCTTGTGAGCCATGAGGTTTTCCAGAGTCAAACTGGAGACCCCTCCAAGTGAGAAGAGAGGGAGATGTGCCGAGTGGATATTTGTGGAAGAAGATGGCGGTTCAAGGATTCTCAAAGTGTAGCCACCGGCCAGCAGCATCAAGACCTTGTCAGACGTGTAGATTCTGGGACCCCGCCCCAGACTAAGTAAGTCAGGACCTCTGAGAGCGGGGCCAGCACTTTGGGTCTTAGCAAGCCTTTCAGAGATCCTGATACACGCTCCCGTGTGAGAACCGTCGCTTCAGGTGGTACTCTTGAAAAATAAGTGATCGCCTAAATCAACACTTTGTGGGAGGCCGTCTTGAGACAGGCCCAGGAGCGGTCACGGGACACAGTCAGACTGCAGCCTCTCTCCCGTGGGCGCGCACAGTCTGGAGAGAGTCAGAGCACAACAGCATGTACTCAATGTCTACAAAATATTGAAGTTGCATTCAATGCCCCAGACCTCGGAGTTAGGGTGTGTGCGCGGTGGTGGTGGTGGTGGCGGAGGAGAAGCATGGCAGGCGAGGATTCACAATTTACATCTTAACTGGCTTGGAAAGGCAAGCTAGTGTCCACTCCATAGGCAACAAATATTAGTGAGTGTCTGCTGTGTGCCGGGGCCGTTGTATATGATGGGGCGACGCGGGTGAGTAAGTCAGGACAATTCCTCTCTCACCAGTTTATATTCGAATGGATCCTACAGCCTCACAGAACCACCTTTAAACCATGATAATGTGAAATACTGGTAAGAAAGAAAGCGTAAGCAGAGAGAAACAGAGCAAAGCTTCATTTGGAATCGTCTGGCAAATGATTAATTACCGGTTTTTGTCAATGACATCACACTCATGATTACATTTCCCTTTAATGTTCCATCACAGGTGATGACATGAGAAATGGAGAGATACCTTGTGGAGGCTGCCCGCCACAGAACAATACCTTCTTGCATAAAGCATACCTTTCATTGCCTTTCTGGGCTTGTATGGAAAACGAGGAGGCCTTAAGAGGGAAAACAACAATAATAGCAACAAAAGCAAAATCCCTGGGCTGTGAGCCACAGGCAAGCAAAGCATCCTTGCAGAGGGGATTCCGGAAAGGGCTGGCGTCAGCCCGAGAGCTGGCTTCCCAGGGTTCAAGACCAAAGTGAATTAAAATCCTCATGTGAGGTACATACGCTGCATTTGGGCACCTACATTTAGAGTCACCTGTGTGAGCTCAGGTCAGCAATCTCCAGAACAGACGGTCATAAGTGAGAGTCACTGGAAACAACAGTTTCGGATTTACTCTCCCAAGGAATTAAAGAAGAATTATTACAGTAAGAATACCAAATGATAGTGTGGGAAGTATTTAAAGAAAAATAAAATGGAATTACAAGATGAAGCAACAACAGGTAGACAGAGCACAGAACCAGGTAGTGTTTTTTGAAGTGAAAGTTTAATTATTGAAATCAAAATTTTAAGGGCTATGTTAAAAAAAACAGGTTGGACAGAGCTAAGGAAAGAATTGATGATTGGGAAGATTGATCTCAAGCAATCATCCATAACATACCATGGAGAATTAAGGAAATTAAATATAAGAAAGATCAAAAGATATGGACAATTGAGGGAGGTGTTTTAATGTAAATATACTTGGAATCCCAGAAAGAGAAATGACCAAAAAATTAGCAGAGACAATATATTAAGGGATAATGACCAATAATTCCATAGCATTGGTAAAAGACACTATCTCCAAATATAATAAATAATGAAAAGAAATCTACTCCTTTGGTACATTGTAGTAAAATTTCAGAACAGAAAGGAGAAAGAAGAAATATATGGAGAGAAAGACCACCTGCAATGAGATGACAATTAGTTTGGCAGCAAATATATCAAAAGCCAAAATGGCAGCAAAAAGTGGAATCACATCTTCAAACTCTGGAGAGAAAATAAATGTCAGAATAAACCTGTGAATGGATTAAAATTATCTTTCAGAAATAGGGTAAAATAAAGGTTAAATAAAAGGTAAGTACCCTCCCACATAACCTGGGAAGGAATTAAAGATGCAGTGTAAGGAGAAGGGAAGTGACCAAGAAAACAATAGTGTGGATGGAAATGCGTCAGTCTTAGGGGCATTGTCTGTACCTCTAGAGCCCAGAAGAGTCCCTAAACAGAGTTGGTGATCAATCATTTTTAATAAGAAAAACAGGTCCATAAAATAACATTTCTAATTTATGGGAGTTTGGAAAAGGCAAACCTAAATTTTTGGACAGAAGCAGCAAAGTCAGGAGAAGCATGATTTTAAGGTTCTTGTGCTAGTTTGAAGGGGTTTGTGATATTCTTAGACTTTGTTAAGTATCCACGGGGAAATCCCAAGGGAAAAATCACTAAAAAAGTAGAAATGGTATATTAATTCTAAGCCAGCAGGGAGGAAATGTGAGTAAGAAACTACAGGCATGATATGCCAGGTACTGCTCTAAAATTCTACACATAATAACTCATTTAATCTTCACACTGTTTCTCTGATATAAGTCACCATTATTATCCTTACTTTAACAGAGCAAAGTACTGAGAGGTTGGGTGACTTTCCTAGAGTCACATAAATAGAAACAGAAACTGAAATAAAAAAGGGATAAAAAAGGAGGAGAATATAGTAAAAGTACACAAATGGCAAAAAAAATCAGATAGTGGAAACAAATGTCACACCTCTGTAATTACAATAAATGTAAATGGACTAAATTTGCCAATTTAAGACATGTATTGTAAGATCTAATTTAAGAAAAGAAATTCAACCTAATGCTGTTTCTAACAAATCCATCTAAAAAATTAGAACATACCCATTTGGATATAAAGGGATGGAAAAGGTTAGACTATGTGATTAACAAGCAATAGAATATAGGGCTGCTATGTCAAAATCAGACAAAAAGTGGCATATAATACACAAAAAAGCATTAACTGATAGTCACCACAATAGGATATATTGTTCAATTTCCCAGTAAGATACACCAATTCCAATTTGCATTCATCTAATAAAGTTTCCTCAAAATATATAAAGCAATGCCTAATGGGACAAATGGATAAATCCATACTCCTGGGAGAGGTCAACATTCCCTACCTCAGTTATGGAGAAGCAAGCAAAATTTCTGAAAGCACAGAAGAATGTCCCTGGTGAGTGTGATATATGGAGCACATATTGAGACCTGTACTCAACAAACGAGTGAACATTTCTTCTCATGCACAGACAGAACTCTTACAAAAATCAGTCCTGTAGTGGAGGAAGTCCCTGGAGACCTTTCTCCATCAAGTGTATGTGCATGTTGGTCTTGGGCAAAGAAGGCGACCGTCTCCCTGACCCAACAGGGGGCAGGGCTAAGCCCCATGCATGAGGCTGCTGGAGCTTTCAGGTTGTTTGGGAAGCTGTGGATCTGTGGACAGTGAATGCAAGGACAATGATGGTGGAGTGTCTGTGACCACGAGGCCAGCAGCCAACAACCATCAAGAATCTCCTGTGCACACAACGGGTGTTAATCTTTACATAGCTCATCTCACCTAAACCTCATCCTGGCTCTGCCAAGACGATACCAGTTACAGTCTCCACTTTAACATGAGCAAATATAGGAATCATAACAACAGCTCTTTAGGGCCCCGGAGCTGACTCTGTCCAGGGGGCTGATGTCTTCCTTCTACCTGAACGGAGAGAAAGGCCAAGTGATAAACACTTCAGTTGCACAAGGCTGTCCCTACTATTCTTAGGATTTTGTGGTTTTGTTTTATTTTCCTAATGGATGGAGTGGAATTGATGGTGCTCTTCACCCCAAATCTACTGGAGAATACATGTTCAGTGCATCATGAACCATTCAGGATAATCCCAGCTAAGGAGGAAA
This sequence comes from Mungos mungo, assembly GCA_004023785.1. Lineage (NCBI taxonomy): Eukaryota > Metazoa > Chordata > Mammalia > Carnivora > Herpestidae > Mungos > Mungos mungo. The sequence continues at coordinate 2,769 of PISW01014841.1, read as the reverse complement.
GCATGCAAGATAAAGCAAAGGAGAAGTTGTTACCCGTTTGAGGTTTTTCAAGATAGCAGGTTATTTGGATGAGGAGTGAAACTTGTGGAATGTCAGCCAGGGTCATCTTCCTTGAAGGCAAAGGTATTAGAACCCTCTCTTGAAGATGGCTGATCACAGCTTTGAACCTGGTACCCAGAAGAAGCAGGAAGAGATGAGGAAGTAGGAGGTGAGTCTCACCAACTCCTAATTGACACTGTTGGGCCATGTACTGGCCATGCACCGAAGAGCCCCAAATAAGAAGTGACAGAACTAGGACCAGGACTCTGGTCTCCTAATCCACTGGGATGCAAGATGGGATTCTGTTTAATTGTGGGGCTGGGATTTGGGAATATAAAACAATGGAGCCCATTATGCTTTGAAGCCCCCTACGAGCCATCTCTCTCCCCTATTCTGAGAGAGGTAGAGATCCCCCAACTGAACCACAGCCTCTGGAACCCTTCCCTGAGCCCACTCCCTTTTGCTGGTGGGGCTCCCTCTTTGTGCCCCCAAAGGCCCAGCTGCATATCCCTAGCAGAGCCCTCCCATCACTCGGAAATGCTGGGCTTCCCTTGTTTCCTACTCAGATTGTGGTTAAGATTGTGGGTCATTCACCTCCACATCTGCTCCTGGCACAGTGACCATCAGTGCAGGCTCTTGTTGATAAATGAGGAAAAGTGCTTTTCATTTTGCAGTAAGATTTGCAGAACAGCAAACCCATTCCAGATTAAAGAATGTGTGTCATAACATAAAATACTTCATCACAACCAGTTACTGTCTTCAGCACGGACAGGATGACAGGAGGGACCATGAGGAGGTCACAAAGGGCGGGTTTTACCATCAAAAGCCATATCGACCAAAGTCCATTATGACAACCTGGGAGCGCAGGCGTGGGTGGGCTCTGGTACTTTAGTGATTGTCCCAAACACAAGAAAATTGATCTGTGACAAATTAATCCTGGCAGTTTTCATTTTCGATTTCCTTTCTGAATTATACAGTACCATTAAAATGTACCCGAATAGAAAAGAATAAGACAGGACAAAGAGATACATGTGCCATATACTGATTTCTTACAAAAATACTTGAAGAGTAGATTTAATTTAACTAAATGGTAGTAGTAATATTGACATAGTAATCATACTATTCACAGCAAACCTGCTTCTTAGGGCTCCACATCTGACCCTGTGAAGGGGGACTGAGGTTTTCCTTCTACCTGAGGGGAGAGGAAGGTGAAGGGACAGACACTTGAGTTGTATGAGGTTGTCCTGACTGTTCTTAGGATTTTGTGCATTCTTTTCATTATCCTAATGGATGGAGGGGAGCTTATGGCACTCTTTGCTCCAAATCTACCTGGGCATACATGTTCAGTGCATTATGAGCCATTCAGGGTAATCCCAGCTAAAGAGGAAAGCATGCAAGATAAAGCAAAGGAGAAGTTGTTACCCGTTCGAGGTTTTTCAAGATGGCAGGGTATTTGGATGAGGAGTGAAACTTGTGGAATGTCAGCCAGGGTCATCTTCCTTGAAGGCAAAGGTATTAGAACCCTCTCTTGAAGATGGCTGAGCCCAGCTTTGAACCTGGTACCCAGAGGAAGCAGGAAGAGATGGGGAAGTAAGAGGTGAGTCTGGTCAACTCCTAATTCACACTGTTGGGCCATGTGCTGGCCATGCACCAAAGAGCCTCAAATAAGAAGGGACAAGAGCTGGGACCAGGACTCTAGTCTCCTAATGCACTGGGATCCAGGATGGGATTCTCTTTTCCCATCTGTGCAATACATAGAACAGTGGTTCTCAAATTCAGATCAATGGACTGGCTGTATAAGAATCATCTGGGGAGTTTTCGAAGTCATAGAATTACCAAATAACTAACTTTACTTTGGGGTCCAGGAATATGCAATTCAAAGCTGCCCCATTTAATCCTGCTTTGTCAAAGACCCAGCAATAACACTGCTAGGGATTTACCCAAGGGACACAGAAGTGCTGATACATAGGAGCACATGTACCCCAGTGTTCATAGCAGCACTTTCTACAATAGCCAAATCATGGAAAGAACCTAAATGTCCATCATCTGATGAATGGATCAAGAAGATGTGGTATATATATATACAATGGAATACTATATGGCAATAAGGAAGAATGAAATATGGCCATTTGTAGCAAAGTGGATGGACCTCGAGGGTGTCATGCTAAGCGAAATAAGTCAGGCAGAGAAGGATAGATACCATATGTTTGCATTCATAGGTCTAACAGGAGAGACCTGGCAGGGGACCATGGGGAGAGGAAGGGGGAAAGAGAGCGGGGGAGAGTGAGGGACACAGATCATGAGACTATTGAACACTGAAAACGAACTGAGGGCTGAAGGGGGAGGGGGGAAAGGGGTGATGGTCATGGTGGGGGGCACTTGTGGGGAGAAGTACTGGGTGTTATATGGAAACCAATTTGACAATAAACTATTTAAAAAAGCTGCCCCAGTAATTCTAATACCCCAAGTTTGTGACCTGGGCCTCCATTAGTCTCTTAGAACTGCTGTAATCAAGTCCCACAAACCGAGACACTTCAAACAACACAGATTGATTCTGTCTCAATCCTGGGACCAGGAAAATAAAATCACAGTTGTATAGGACCATCTCACCCCTGAAGAGGCTGTAAGGAAGAGTCCATTCATCACCCCTTCAAGCTTCTGGTGCTCCAGGCCTTCCCTGGTTCGTAGCTGTGTCACCCCAGGCTCTGCCTCTGTCTTCACAAGACCCTC
>PISW01014840.1:0-19045 GCA_004023785.1 Mungos mungo | reverse complement strand
GAGGATGGAGAGAATGATATTTGAAGAGATCAGATCTGAGAATTTTCATAATTGCAAAAGACATGTGTCCTTTGATGGAAAGACCACTTTGTGTGCGGATAGAGCATGACCCATGACAGTGAAAGTGCAGATCAGTGGTGATAAGAAGAAGCCCCTAAAAGCTGTTAGAGAGAAAAGACAAAACAAACAAACAAAAAACAAACAAATAAAAAAGACCAAGAAGAAACTGATAGGTTGACAGTGATTTATTTTCAGCAACAGTTGTGACCACAAGACAGTGGAGTAACATCCTCAATTTGCTAAAGGAAAATAGCAGTCAGCCTAAAATTTTATATACAGCTAAACTATTATTTAAGAGTAGGGAAAAAAAAAGACTCTTCAAAACACAAGGATTAAATGAGTCCTTCCACAGACAGCCCCACATTTACACTCTTAGTAAAGGATGCCTTTCAGTAAAAAGAAATGTGAAACTACAGCAGAGGTCAGGGATAGAAGAAACAATGAAATAATGGTGACTAAATGTGGAAAAGAGGCCACATCGAAGAGGGTCTTCCTACTTAGTGGGCTCTTTATAGATACTGATTAGTTGGTTGGGAAGACAAGGCGTGGAAGTAATATAACACAATGACAGAAAATTTGAGAAATACTGATCACTTAAAATCCTCCCTCCCCCCAAAGTCATATACTCAACTATTCTATTTCTCAATAAGCCCTTGATGCCTGTGTAGGTTTCAATGTGGTTGTAAGCAATTCGCACACATCACTTTGTAGCCTGTGCTATTGTTAAGTCGGTACCTCTGTGTCGTCCTCCTGCTCTTCCTAACCTTCCTTGATAACATCTAATAGTCCACCATATCTTTCTCCAATTATTTAACCTTTCTCCTGTTATTGGACATTTAGGTCTCTTCCCATTCATATTCATAGAAATAAAAATCCATGACAAAAACTTTGTGAACATGTATTTCTTTGTATTTTGAATTATTTTAGAACTGGGATTTCCTGGTTACGAAGGTCAAAACTTTTCATGAATTCCTCCTCCCAAGGGACCTTGCTGTTTGCGCTGCCTGCACGGCAGGGTTTGACAGCACTGAGTGGTCGCTGTAGCTCTGGGCTCTGGTCAGAATTCTGTAGCAACAACCGCCAAATCCTGCTAATTATTTTTTTCTAAAAAATTATCCTTAGTTACAATCTTTGTGACTGTCTCAAGAAGACAGCTGACAAGTGCCTGTTCTGCACTATTTATAAAATTTTCTAAAAGATGATCTGAGATGAAAGCGTAGGGACTAGAGTCAATAATGTTGTGACAGCGCTGTATGGTGAGGGACGGTGACTGCAATTATCGTGATGAGCACCGAGTAATAAATGTAGAGATTGGGTGAAGCAGTATGCTATACATCTGAAACTGTCTCTGTATGTCAACGGTACTTTAATTTTTAAAAATGAAATAAAATAAAACAATAAAATAAAATGACAATCTGAGACAATGGTATATCAAATGCCATGAATATAATTAAAAACAACTCTTTTGTCACAGTCATACCCTTGAATTTGCACATCTTAGAACTATGTTCAAAATTGGGGGTGATGGGACACCTGGGAGTCTCAGTCAGTTAAGTGTCTGACTTCAGCTCAGGTCATGATCTCACGATTTGTGGGTTCGAGCCCCGCGTCGGGCTCTGGGCTGACAACTTGGAGCCTGGAGCCTGCTTTAGATTCTATCTCCCTCTCTCTCTGCCCTCCCCTGCTCACACTCTGTCTCTCTGTCTCTCAAAAATAAATAAATGCTGAAAAAAAATTTTTTAATTGGGGGTATCAAAGGGAAACATTTTTTTCATCTAACTTATAAATGAACTTCTTGAAAGTTGAGTTTTTAATAACACTATGCTGGGGGCTTCTGTATCTTTCCTTAAGTACAAGAGGAACATATTGAGAGACACCAAAATATGAGAAATAAAATATAAATAAAAATATGGAAAGCTCAATCTGTTCTCAGGGTGATTAATTAAATGGTATTTTATTAAAAATCACAGCACATTTTGTTTTTTCTATCAAAGTAGGTTAATTGGGGCATATTTTGGAAGTAATTAAATGGTGGTAAAACTTGCAGGGACATATGTACAAGTATGTTCTTTGCAGCACTGTGGAGGCAAAAAAAACCCCTCAAAACAGAGTGAAAGGCTGTCTTGGGAACTGGTTGAATAAGTGTTGTCACATGCAGGCTATGACATACAATGCAACAAATAAAACATAGGCTTTGTCTCTGCCCACTTAGTAAATGTGTAAGCAAGATCTAGAGATTATATAATAAAAACATAAAGACAAAAATATTATGTATATATATACATAATTGTATGCAATCATGTCATTAACATGGATTATCTGTGCATAGGAGGGAAGAAGAGAGAGGGAAGAAGGAGTAAGAAAAGAAATAAAAAACCTCCATTCTTCTCGGCAATGTGGGCAAATGTTTAAGTGAAGCCCTATGAATGGACAGTAAAGAAGCAAGAAGATACATCACTTGGTGTGAGCAGCTCACTTCAAAACTTCCCCAGGGTGACTCCCTGAGCTAAATCACGTACAGGTCATCCATATTGAAGACTGACATCGAATTCCATTTCTGGGGCACTTGGGTGGATCAGTTGGTTGAGTGTTGGACTTCAGCTCAGGCCTGGATCTCACGGTTCATGAGTTCGAGCCCCGCATTGGGCTCTCTGTTGTCAGCATGGAGCCCACTTCGAATCCTTGTCCCCCTCTCACTCTGCCTTTTCCCCATTCACACTCTTTCCCTCAAAAATAAAAATAAATAAATAAAATAAGCACTTAGAAATTCCACTTTCTAGCATTTTTATGTAATTTTATTTATTTTGAGAGAGACAGAGACAGCACAAGTGGGGGAGGGGCAGAGAGAGAGAGGGAGAGAGAGAATCCTAAGCAGGCTCCATGCTGCCAGCACAGAGCCCAATGCAGGGCTCAAACTCATGAAACCATGAGATCATGACCTGGGCTGAAATCAAGAGCTGGGTGCTTAACTGACTGAGCCACCCAGGCACCCCTCTAGCCTCTTTATTTAATTGAATGTAGATAGTACAGTAGACAGCATAGAGTTCTTTAAGATAAATAAATAAAAATAAAACCTTACAGAATGAAGTAGACACACTGTGTGAGTCAAGAGTTCTCTAAAGAAGCAGAACCAATAGGAAACAGACAGATTTTAAGGAACTGGAGATCAGCCACAAATGGCAAGCCCAAATTCTGCAGGGTAAGCCAACAGGCTGAAGACCAAAGGAAAAGTTGATGATGCAGCATCAGTTTGAAAGCTGTCTGGAGTCAGAATTGCCTCTTCTTTGGGGGACCTCAGTCTTTTTCTCTGAAGACCTTCAAATGATTAGGTAAGCCCCACCCACATTATAGAGGGTAATCTGCTTCACTTAAAGTCTACTGATTTAAATATTAATCTCACCTAGAAAATCTTCACAGCACATCCAGACTGGTATTTGACCAAATATCTGGATATTATGGGTACCTAGCCAAGCTGACATATAAAATAAGTTATCACACTGATCAAACAATATCCTTTCAAAAATATTAAGCCCATTTTACCTACCATTCTAAAATGAGCTGGGTGAGACGACCACATTTTCTCTTAAGTTACATTAGAAAATATAATCAGAGAACAAACAGTGTTCAGTGTTCTTAAGGTCTGGCTTTGATCCTAATTTCCTTCACCAACTTGGCTGAGTGTGTGTGTGTGTGTGTGTGTGTGTGTGTACACGTGACAGTGTGTCTATCAGCGAATTTCCTGAGCACATCGTATGGACTTACCTATACTGAAAGCTACCTGCGTGTACCTTTTTGTGGGATTAATCCAATCTCTCTGGCTTACTCTTCCAGACATTCTCATCTCCCTCCTCACTGGCTCCGACACTCTCTGTGTCCTTCAAGACTCAGCTCAGATACCTTTGCTTCCCAGAAACTGCCCCATCACCACCGCCTTCCCTCGTGTCTCCAGGTCATGCCCCTCACCCCAAGTCTGATGCGGCGTCTCTCTGTGGTGTTCCCATCGTCTCCTTTCACCCTCCCTTCCTTACAGACACCTTCTACCTAGCCCCTGCCACACTGGACTTTAATTTCCTCTTTATGCATCTGTTTTACCCCCGATGATAGACTGAGTTGCTTGATGGCAGGGATGATATTGATCCATCATTGTTTTCCCATGTCTCAGCAGTATTTATTAGAAGAATTAATAATTCAGTGCCACGTTCCCTATGAAGTTTTTCGAAGAATCTTGTCCAGCCCCCTCCAGGCCACTACTGTTGAAGGCAGTTTCGCCTTATACTTTGAGGGACCAGGACAACTTCCTTTAAAGAGTATCCAGGCATCTTTTTTTTTTCTTTTTTTACTTTTCTTTGCATTTATTTTAGGCAGAATTTACTCTGGCCATAAGTTTTTGTTTCTTCGGTTTCTTCAGGGATATCTTTTTCTTCTGCAACCCCCTCTGCTGGTGTAGGAACAATCTGGTCTTTTTCAGTGAGGATCAGCTCCGTGCGGCAGGGAGAGTTCGCGTGTGGGCTGGACCGACCATGAGCCCTGTTTCTCCGCCATGTCTCGGGGGCTCTGGTCACCTGGATGTGCTCAATGACCAGAGAATCTACATCTGAACCCTTAAGTTCAGCATCACTCTGCATTCTTAAGCAAGTGCAGTAAAAATTCAGCACCCTTTCTGGGCCACTGACCCTGGGTCCAGCACCACTGTTTGGCCCGGGCACACCCACACCTCCCAACCCCACCACTGTAGCAACACAGACACGGAATGGCTCACACCGTGTCTACAAAGTGACATCTTTCAGATACTTGGTGGCTCTTCCAATATGAGTATCCTTGATGGTAGTTTCAACGTGTGTTCTTAAAGTGAACACAAAGATTTGAACCTCTTGATTTGCATGGTTTTGTAGGGTTTTCTGGGTCAAGTGAATGTAAACCATTTTCAGAGATCACCTCTCATGACGTAGGGGAAGAGCTGTCCCAGCATCTTCAGGGCGCAGCCACCACCAATGCTATTTACGCATTAGGAATGTGTGCAAAGCAGAATAAGGACCAGGCAGTCTTCTGAGGGAGGGGCCAGCTGTGCCGTTTAGCTTAAAGTGAAGATTGATGTCCCCAAGGCAGACCTTAATGAGGCCTTTAATGCTCTCATAAAATTTCCACCTACAATGAGCATCTTAGGGGTGATTGGCCCAGCTCCTGAAAACCCCTCCCCTTTTCCTTGGAACTGTCTCTGATCCCCCAGGGCAGGCTGCCGGCAGCTACATTTGCATCATGCCACTGTATAAGATTGGACCTGGAAGATCCCCTGTCCCTGGGGCAATCAGTTCTCTGACTGGCCCAGAAACTCCAGCGAGTTAGTCTCTGCCTATCGCTGAAACTCAGAAGCCACGTTCTCTACCATTAATGGAGGAGATAGAGAATGCTTGTCACCAGTGATGAAGATGGAAACCGAGGTGGGGATGGAGGGAAAGAACATCCCGAGTCTCTCCAGCTCCTGGCTTCAGACCTCCCACAGGGGGCTGTGTTCCCACTCTGGAGACAGCCCTAGAGTTTTATAGCAAAGTTCCCCTTTCCAGGTTAGGCTCACCCAGCTGGATTTCTATTCCTCACAACCAAAAGAGGGCCATGAAGAACCAGAGTGGAAGGTTCCAGGCGTCCTGACTTAACTGGACACAAGAGCTGCTCACACAACCGTCCTCACGCTTTCTCTCCTGAGCAGCCGAAGAGGAAAGGGAGAGGAGGCAGGGACCGACAGTAGCCTGCTCGATGTCTCAGCTTCACTGCATGTGTCCTACAAACCTTGGGCCAGTGTGACCACCGGACCTACAATCTCCCCACTCAAGAAATCAAGATTTGACACTTGCAATAAATTCCGAATCACTCACAACAATATCGGGGCAGGGGGGGGCGGGAAATGAATGAATGCAATTTGCATATTTTCCGCAGCCTTTGTTTTGGGCAGAACCGTAGGTCTCCTCTCTCACAAATTCGAATTTCAGTTTCTTTTTTTCTTCCAGGAAGAGCAGGAAAGAAAGAAAAGCCTCTGCTTTAAAAGAAGGGAAGAGTTTGAGGTCTGAGCAGCTGCCAGGCAAGACAAGCTTGCAAGAATTCACAGTCACTGCTATCCAGAGGCTGCACGACCCAGAAGGGTAAGAAGGACGGGGACACGGCTTGGAAAGGCTCACAGTGAAAAAGTCCACTAGAAGCAGAGTTCCCATGAAGCGACTGAGACTGGAGGTGCTGGGAGTGGTGGAGGGTTCTAGAAGGGGAGGGGAAGCCAGGTGGTAATCAGAAACAGTTTACAGGCATTCCTGGCCTTGCAGAACAAAGGGCCCTAGAGCTCCTGGACCCAGAAATTCATTGTGATTGCTTTTAATGTTTATTTATTTTTGAGAGAGACAGAGAGACAGAGCACGAGCAGGGGAGGGGCAGAGAGAGAGGGAGACACAGAATCTGAAGCAGGCTCCAGGCTCTGAGCTGTTAGCACAGAGCCCAACACGAGGTTCCAACTCACAAACTGTGAGATCATGACCTGAACTGAAATCAAGAGTCAGATGCTTAACCGACTGAGCCATCCAGGCATTTCACAATTTCTTTTGTTTTTCTTCTAAGAAAACAGTTTAGTACTTAACTTTGTATTTGTGAGTCATTTTTCTGAATGAGGGCACCCTGGATTGTATAAACTCACAAATTCCAGACATGCACTGACATTAGGACCTGTAAACAAAATTGGAAAGTCCTTCCTTCAACCCCTCCACCTGCCCCTCTCCACCCCCCTGTCCTGGTTTCTAACTGCCTAGATCTTACCAGGACCAAGCTCAGCCTTGTCTCCTCAGTCACACCCCACCAACCTTTCCATTTCCCTTCTCAAAACCAATATGGCTGGCTCAGTTGGTGGAGCATGTGACTCTTGATCTAGGGTCATGAGTTTGAACCACACTTGGGTGTTGGGTGTAGAGATTACTTAAAAAATAAAAAAAAATAAAAAATAAAAAATAAATTGAAACCCAACCTCATGGTTCTCTTGCGACCATGCTGCCCAACTCACCTCTTTCCAAGGTGACAATTAATTATGGAACAGACTAGAGCTCCACTGAAGGGTCACAGCCTGAAATTGGTTGGAATCATGGGTTACAGTGAAGATATAGAATCTTAACCTAAATGAATGAACTTACGTTAAATTTAATTTGAAAAAATAACTTGTATCTTTTATTTCATTTTACAAAAATGGCATATTTGAGAAAGACAGGGAAGCCCAAAGAAAATTATAAATATTACCCTGTAATAAAAAACACCCATAATTCCCTCGCCCCTTGCTAATCTCCCTGAACATGTTCTTGTAGGTTGTTCTTTCCTAAACGTATATAGATATAAACATATGATTTCTATGAACATGGAGGAATCAGAATGTAATAATATAATATTTTTAAACCTAGTTTTTTCATTTAACAATATAATGTGAACATTTCCCCCCATCATTTAATACTTGTTTACAGGATCACTTAAAAATTTAAAAAAGAGGCACCGGGGTGGCTCAGTCTGTTAAGTGGCCGACTTCCATTCAGGTCATGATCTCTCGGTTCATGGGTTGGAGCCCCACATTGGGCTCTGTGCTGACAGCTCAGAGCCCAATGCAGGGCTCAAACCATGAGATCATGACTTGAGCTGAGGTCGATTGCTTAGCTGAGGTCGATTGCTTAACAGACCAAGCCACCCAAGCACCCCTACGGGATCATTTTAAATGGTTCTATAATACTCTACATAGGACCAGCTAAATCTTGGGATGACCCAAATGAAATGGGCAAATTCCTAGAAAAACACAAACTACCAAAACTGACTCAAGAAGAAACAAAATATCTGAATAAACCTGTAACAAGTAAAAATATTAAATTACTAATAATTTTTTTAAAAAAATGACAACTTCCCACAGAGAAAAACACAGGCCCAAATTAATCTATTGGGTAAGCTCACCAAACACTTACAGAATTAACACCAATCTGCCTCAAACTCTTTCAAAACATTAAAGAGGGGGGAACACTTCCTAACTCATTCTATGAGGCTGGCATGACCCTGATACCAAAGCCAAAGACATCACAAAACAAAACAAAAAAACAAAAAGGAAATTAAAGACCAATGTCACTTATGACTAGAGATGTAAAATCCTCAACACAAATTAGCAAATCCAATCCAACAGCATTAAAAGGATTATTGACTATAAGGAAGAGGGATTTATCCCAGGAATGCCAGGGAGGTGCAACATAAGAAAATTAATCAATGTAACCCGTCATATTCATTAATAAAACAAAAAGGGAAAATCCACACAATGATCTCAATGAACACGGAAAAAGACATTTGGCAATATCCAACCTTCTTTATGGTAAAAACTCTCAGAACATAATAGATAGACAGGTAGATAGCTAGCAATAGGCTGACTACTAGCAATTATTGGCAAAGATTTGAATAACCTGAACTTTCGTGCACACCTGGTGGGTGTGTAAATTGGCATACTCACTTTAGGAAACGGTTTAGTGGCATCTAGTAAAGTTGAACATATGCACACGCTAGGACCCAATAATTTCATTTCTAGTGTACACAATAGAAAATGGATACATATGCACCAAAAGATGTGCCACAGGAATGTCTGCAGAATTTTTTTTTTTTTTTTGTCATAGCCCCAGACTGGGAGAAAATGTTTACTGGCAGAATGGAAAAAATAAAGAGCGGTAAATCCCTGTGATGAAATAATATCGGGCAATGAAAACGAACCAGCTGTGACGTGGATGGATCTCACAGACCGAATGCTGAGCGGAAGAGGCCAATACACAAATAGGAGGCGCTAGGATCCCATTGGTGGAAATTTCAAAACCAGGCAACGCTTTCTATGACTGGTTTCCCTTGGAGCGAGGGATTAGTGACGACAGGGAGAAACAGGAAGGGAATGTGGAGTCCTCACTGTGGCCTGTTTCTTGGCCAGGATGGCAGCCACAGGCAGCTCTCACTTTGCGGTAGGTCACCGAGCTGTGCACTGCTGACTCGTGGTGTGCTAGACTTCGGTAAAAACTGCTTGGCAGATAAAAGCAGTTATATTTGACTATAATGGCATCTACACCCTATGTGCATCGCAGCGGTGTGGCCCTGATATCCCCTGACCTGTGTCTCAGGCCAGGAGAAACTCACTGGCCACTCCTCAAAACCCACAGAGATCCTAATACACACTGGGCTTCACCTCCTCGTGCTGAGTCTACAGTCATCGGCATGCCCCAATGCCTACCTGCAAAGGCAGATAAAGGGTTCAAGTCCTCCCATACCTTTCTTTGCCTTGGCCCCAAAGCACTCTGAATGTATACCCTCTTTCCTCTCGAAATCTGCCTCCTTTTACAACCACACATAATTTCTCCCCAAACCATCCAAACATGTGGCCCATGTGTCTGAGAAAGTGTCCCACCTCAATAAGGAGAGCGTCTCAAAGAACCCACACCCCGTCTCCTGAAAAGAATCACCCTGAACTTGAATCCCATCTTGGCAACTTACTAGCTGGGGTAATGGCCTTGGGTAAATCACTACACCTTTCCGAGGTTAAGGATTTAAAATAATACCTGCTTTTCAGGTTTGTTTCAAGGATAAGAGTAAAATGTGTAAACGCCAAACCCTAAGATGTGCACTTTGCTCGATAATTTCATTTTTGCTAAAAAGCAGCAGAAACAGGAAGCACATCTTTCTAAGCCCTGGGCTTATTCTGGGTGTAAGTGCAAACTCCCTACGGGCAAAGCAGCCCGTGCCAGAGCCAGGCCCTGAAACCAGAGCGCAGAAAGGAAATGGAGATGCCATCCGGCCAATCTTCTGAATAAAGCAGGACCCTCTGCGAGCCCCCCACTTCCACTGTGCTCACCCCAAGAAACTCACCTTTCACAGTGCAGCCCGATCCGCTTCACTCACGCTTGCCAATTCGTTCAACAGATGGTTATGGGCTACCTGGTAAAAGTCACTGCTCCAGGTGTTGAAGACGCACTGATGAGCAAGACAGACACCAACCCTGTGCTCTTGACCCTTGAGACCTAGTGGGGTAAAGCGTTCTCCCTTTTAGGGGCACATGGGGGCTCGGTCTGTTAAGCATCTGACTTGATTTTGGCTCAGGTCGTGATCTCACGGTCGTGAGATGGAGCTCCATGGTGGGCTCCAAGCTGGGCGATGAAGTCTGCTTGGGATTCTATTCTTTCTCTGTCTCTCTCTGTCTCTGTCTCTCTCTCTCTCTGTCTCTGTCTCTCTCTCTCTCTCTCATCCTCTGCCCCTAGAGTTCTCACTTTCAAGAAAGTTCTCTATGTAACACTGTGTTGAACAAGCAGGACTCATGGTCCAAAGCGCTGTATTCTTGTCTTCACCATTTCTTCAGGCTCTGCGCACTCTTGGGTAACTGGGTCCCCCATTCAGTCGTTAGGGTGTCCAGTTATCACCTTTTCCAAATCCACCCAACGTTACAGCTACTCACAGCCCCTCTGCTGAGCTTAGGGAAGCGCAGGTGGAAAGCCCCAGGCAGGCTCCTTTCCTCTCTCTCCCTCCTTTACTTGTTAGCTGCTAGTACTGACCCCTCCCACCCCTCCCATGCCCGCCCCAGGGTCTGCAGGGAGTGGGAGGGGACAGCGTCAGAAGAGACAGAGAAGTTCCTCTTTGGTGGGCACTGCGCATCCTCTGGGCTCTCTGGGGCAGCCAGGTGTTTAAAGTTGACCCTTTCTTTCATGAATGTGTTTCTGTAGTTTCTTCCGGGATTGCTCGCGCGCACGCACGCACACGCACACACGCACGCACACGCGCGCGCGCGCACACACACACACACACACACCACACACACACACACACACCCCCATCACGAGTGACTCTCCTCTGCCATTCTCTCGGTCAGGCCACCCTGCTGTGTTTGTTCCTCCAGCAGACCTACCAGATGGGACCTAGCGTGACTCCATCTGCATCCGCGCGTGTGTGTGGCCCAAAGCTGGTGTGGGCGAAACAGTCCTTTGCCCCAGCGCCCCTCTCATCCCAGCTGGCCAGCCTCCCCTTCCTGCTTCCCCAAAGATTTCTCAGATGGGAATCAGACACCCTTCTCTCTTGATTTAACGGAAGTTCGCAGCAGCACACTGAGGTGGAGGGGAGAGGGAGCTTTCTCCGCAGCTGGGTCAATGAGGACGTGCAGTAGTGAGAGAGAATTTAAAAATCACAACAAAACCGAGGCACCTGGGGGGCTCAGTCAGTTAAGCATCCGGCTTCAGCTCAGGTCATGATCTCACAATTCACAAGTTCGATCCCCACGTCAGGCTCTGTGCAGACAGCTCAGAGCCTGGAGCCTGCTTCTGTGACTCCTCTCTCTGCCCCTCCCATGCTTGTGCATGCGCTCGCTCGCTCTCGCTCTCTCTCTCTCTCTCTCTCTCTCTCTCTCTCTCTCTCTCCCTCTCTCTCAAAAATAAATAAAACATTAAAAAATTTTTTAAATCATAATAAACCCAACCAAATGATGGCCCAATGTTTATTACCAACATGATTTGGTAACACAAAACAATACCTGTAACTTCTCCCCCTGGGCTGACCATCCCAATACACCTGTTGGTACACCACTCACCCCACTTCTCCTCCTGGTGTTGGGGGGCCCCTAGAGCACACCTACAGCTCTCTCTAAAACTCCTCTCCACCACTGGCTACCGTGTGACCTTTCAGCACCCCCGACCCAAGGGAGGGTGTTGAGAGCATCGAGCCAGTTTGATTACATGACCTTTGAAAACAGACATCAGGGGCGCCTGGGTGGCTCAGTCGGTTAAGCGTCCAGCTTCAGCTCAGGTCATGATCTCACAGTTTGTGGGTTCAAGCCCCGTGTCGGGCTGGGTGCTGACAGCTCAGGGCCTGGAGCCTGCTTCAGATTCGGTGTCTCCCTCTCTGTCTGCCCCTCCCCTGCTCACTCTCTGCCTCTATCTCTCAAAATAAAGACATTAAAAAAATGAACACCGGGGGCCAGCCCCTCACTGCAAAGTGCATCTTTTTATTTTTTATTATTTTTTCCCATTGGCTCCTCAGCCAAGCATGCAAGGTGCATCTTGATGCATCACGTTAAACTTCCAACCTACCAGGCTGTCACCCTCACGTCCAGCTGGGATCCCCCTTCGGGTCCTCCTGCTCCCTTCCTGGAGATGACAGCTCTCAAGGGCAGGAACATTCTGAGTGAGCTCAGAGGCAAAGCACCTGGCTGAGGGTTTGGCACACAGCCGTTCCCCCTCGCTCCCCCACCGCCTGCCCCCAGGGACTCAGGAGGATGCTGGCAGAAGGGCGTCTTTCACACCTGTGCTCCGGTTTCCCCCAGAGTGTCACCAGCCACCCATCTGTGCCAAGCACATCCTTCCACTTTTCTCCTCGACCTGGAGGCCATGTGGTTAACCTTGTCCACACTGGTTTCCAGTAAAGCCTACAACGGAATCATTTAACTCCTCCCTATCATGTTTCACTTAGGGAAACAGAACGAGAGACTCGGTGACTTCCCAGAGCTGCACAGCCCTTACGTGGTAGAATGGGACATGGAGCCAGGCTCCCCTGCCCCTCTGCTCTTGGCCTGACTCCTGGCACCATGCTGCTACCAGAGAGGCCCCCCCGCCGTTTCTTAGCAAGGAAAGCTGTGAAGTCTGCCTTCTGCCCTTGTGCCCCTGAAATCCTAGCCCACTTTGGTGAAATGATCTGCAGCGAAGGCCATGGGTTCTATTACGGCAGTCGTTCAAACACCACACATGGCAGTTCTGGGTGACTTTACATTGCGTGCTGCATAGAATGAAGAATGCATGCTCGTTAGGAGAAAATCTGACAAAGAGTTGACCATGGACCTATGGAGATTACGTAACGTTGCATAAGAGTGTGAATAAGTAGATACAGACATGAAGGAGGAAAACTTCCAGAAATCAGATGTAGGCAGGGTGACCTGGCAAATAGTTAACAGATGGAGGGTGAGGAGAAGCAAAGGAGAGCAGGCTCGGTAGCCCTGCTGACTTCTGCGGTGTAAATACTGCCACCGTGGCGGGTGCCAAGGCTGTGGTGACGTCACAGCACACAGCGTCGGGGAAAGACAGCTCAAGCACACGGCTGGGGGTAGCCCAGGTAAGGTCTGTGACTGTTTTTATTTACTTAGTCTTTTTGTTATATGAAGAATAAGCCAGACATTGTGCTAAATACTGGGGATAACTAGGAAGGCAAAAGAGGCTTGGTCCTCATTCTCTTGGAGCTCAGTCTAGTGGTGAGATAGATTTGATCATAAAACCATGATAAAAAGTAAAATTGTAACTCTGGTGAATGTTAAGGAAGGACAGTATTGGTGCTAGGAGGCCATGGAACCAGAGGATAGAGTCAGCTTGCCTAAGGGGGTGATCCCTGCACTGAGATATGAAGGAAGCTTTGGAGCATCATCATGAGAGAGACAAGTGAGTAAGCAAGAGCATGTGCAAAGGCCCTGTGGTAAGAGGAAAGTTGCCTGTCACATGATAACATATAGACATAACCACCTCCTGTCCTTTTCTTTTCATATTTCCTTACCTGTAAAGTTTCATAAACCAGTCAGAAGCATCCTGGTTGCTGCAAAGATAATTAGGATGTTTATATCAGGAATGCAAAGATAAATATTTAATGCTTTATTTTTCAACTTCTTAAAATAGGCTTTTGGTTGAACACCATGTCAGAAACTGTAATTTTGAAAGCCAAAATGTATTATGTGCAAGAAAAAAAAGAGTCTCTCTTGAGACTTTGAAAGAAAAGGATGTAGAACTTAAGCTTCTGCTGTGGAATGAAGAAGGGAGAGAAGAAATCACCCACATCTCCCCTGGGCACCCAGTGTAGGAGAGCCACTGGGCCAGGAGCCCACGGAGGACACTGGAGGCTCCTGGGCAATGGCAAGGCAGTGTGGAAGCCAGGCCAGGGCTCACAGACCACCAGGGAGCCAGCCTGGAGCCACATGAACACGGCTGTCACCACTTTCCGGGAGGGGGCTTTCGCGGACAGCTCCTGCCAGTCACCCGTGATGATGCAGAAGAAATAGGACACTCTTCTGGCCCCCAGAGTTGTGCTGAGTGTCGGGCTGCGCCTGGGTCCACAGCCCAGGTCATCCACAATCTCCCAAGCAGCGGTGGTGCTCCTGACTCTCAGAGGGACCTGGGGGAGCATAGGAAGTGAAACCTCTAACTGGGATGGAACTAGGATGTGGCAAAGGCTGTCCGGTGCACGCACTGAGGAACAGGAATGTGGACTGTGTGGTGGGGATATGGTGCAAATTAAGGATGGAGGGGTCACGGCTGTAGGCCCTGCTGAGATCAAGCTGCAGGCCACTAGGGAGGAGACCCATGAGTTACTGCGTGGAAAGAATCTAGAACTGGAATTCCTTCTGCTGAGACGAGATGAGGGGCCGGGTTGGTGGTGTTTCCATCGCGCCCACACTCTTTCTCAAACGCCCTACCCATCATGTTCCAGGATTCCTGCAGAGTCTCGTGAGCTCCTGGACTCTCTTGACTCCAGGCTGCTCCTGCATTCCTGATTCTCTTCCTTCTGGAAAGAAAAGATGTGAAAACACATTATAGGTGAGAAAGTGAGGAAATGGGCTTTGTCTATACATTGGTGACAATAAAAAAATGGATACCATACTTTGGAGGGCAATGTATAGAAATGTATCCCAAAGAAACAACCTAAATTTCCATTAGGAGAGAATTAAATAATCATGGCACATGGTGCATTCATGTGTGGAATATTATGCAACACCTAGAATGATGTTGTACCTCTTTATTGACATGAAAAAGTTCCCAGAAGAGACCAGAAAGGGCAAATAACAGGTTAGCAAATGACACACACAGTGTAACTTGTGTCTGTGGGTCTGTGCATGTCTGGGGCAAAAGCACGCGGAGGATAATTTCAGGCTGATGATGCTGGCTTGGGGACCTTATGGGAAATGATCGCTGTGTACGGAATACATTTCTGTGTTACTGGAATGCTAATGTAGTGCTGCTTTTGAAGACATGATAAGCAATAAAAAGTTAAGGCCATTTTGGAAGCTGGAAGACAGAGAAGCTGGGCCAAATGGCTGCGAGGCCGCTGAGGAGGGTGACCGCAAGGACAGGATCACTGGGCCCACTACCTCCTCGGACCCTGGACAAGTCTTCCCTCCTCTCTGGGCCAGGGTGTCCTTGTCTGTCCGAGGCCAGAGTATGAGACTCAGACCTGCATTCGAATCCTGATTCTTCCATTTACTAGAGTAATAACTTTGGGAGTCTTTGAACTTCATTCTTCCCATATGTGAGAGGGGACCCCTCCCTGCCCCTCCCCTCCCTGCCCCTCCTCTCCCCCCCCCCCAGTGCTCATGAGGACCCCCAGAGGCCGGTTCCTGTCCTGGAGAAGAGCAGGTGCTGGTGCAAACCTGGTTTCCTGTTCCTCACCTCTACCCTCCCGCCCCCCACCACCCAACCTGGCCAGCCCACCTCTGAGGTTCAGTGACCCACACCACCCAGTGGTCTTGCCTGTGAACATGACCTCAGTCAACCATTTCTCCCTCGGGAGAAAGCCTGAATCTCCCCAACGTACTCAAGCCACAAGGATTTTTTTGTGACACTATGTGTCCGGCTTCAGGAATTCAAATGAAATGTTAATTTTATGATTCTTCTCCCAAAGCAATTTGTAATCTATACAGGACTTGGAGAAGAGAGGAAGACTTATTTCATCAACTGAAAATGAAAAGTGTTTCTTTTCAGCCTTTTTTAATCTCACAAAAAATGGGATCCTTTTCTATTATACAAGGTCTTGTCAAAAAGGAATACTAAGTATACCAAACACGAAAAGCAGCTTTTAAAACTCTGGTTTTAACCAATTAATTGAAAGTAATTATATTCAGAAAGACTCTTGCCTGTCACAGAAGTTAACTGAGCTCAGTTAACTTCATCCATTCATGTCTTCAGCGCGTATTTTGAGTGCCTGCTACGTGCCTTGGTTTTAGAGATGATTATTTTAAAAATATACAGGGATGAGCATTTTAAAATCTTGACCCTTGTCGAGTTACCTTCCAACAGGGATAGGAGTTGAGAGAAACATATAAACAATGCAGTGAAGGAAAACACAAAGTATCAGGAGACGAGAGTTCTAATTTTAATTACAAGGATCAGGTAAAGCCTCACTGGGACCATAAAACTCCCAATGTACAGGAGCAAGTTGTGTGGGATAGCAAGTGCAAAGGCCCTGAGGTAGTGAGGGAGTGAGCCTGGCATATTGAGCAAATAGCCAGGAAAGCGGGCCAGTGCGGACAGAGTAGAGGTGCGGGGAAGGGAGCTGCAGGGATGAGTCAGAGAGGCAAGCCCCAAGATGGAGCACCACCAATATGGTCAAGAACAGCAGGGAGGCCGGAGGCAGCTCAACGATGCTTCCCCTGGATCTGCCCTACCAAGAAAGATGGCCAGCAGCCAGCCCCCAGCACCTTCCATGGAGACAGGAAAGAGGGGCAACCATACTTATGGTAGTCACAGAGGGAAACTGGAGCCTCCCTTGGGCTCAAACATCGGGAATGGTCAGAATAAAGACACATCATGGGGCGCCTGGGTGGCTCAGTCGGTTAAACGGCCGACTTCAGCTCAGGTCATGATCTCGCAGTTCGTGGGTTTGAGCCCCGGTCAGGCTCTGTGCTGACAGCTCAGAGCCTGGAGCCTGCTTCACATTCTTTGTCTCCCTCTCTCTTTAA
This sequence comes from Mungos mungo, assembly GCA_004023785.1. Lineage (NCBI taxonomy): Eukaryota > Metazoa > Chordata > Mammalia > Carnivora > Herpestidae > Mungos > Mungos mungo. Next base: position 2,274 of record PISW01014840.1, on the reverse strand, counting down.
CCCTCCCCTACTTACACTCTGTATCTCTCTCTCAAAAATAAATAAAAATTTAAAAATAAATTTAAAAAGAATAAAGACACATCCCTTGGTCTTGGAGGCACCCATCAAGCATCAGAGTGTGCTCCCGAGTCACCCCAGCCTGCTACCAACATCTCTAAGGACCTCTACCCAGGGACCTATTCTGTCACTCTGGGTGCAAGTAACAACCAAGAAGACCCCCGTGGCGGCCGGAGATGCAGGACAAAGTGTGGACTTGGTCTCCCCTGTTGATGTTAACCACCCAAATATTCAACACGTCACCTTTTCTAAGTAGCAAGACGAATAAAGCCACCATATGATTCTAAGAACAAAGAGACGGGGCGCCTGGGTGGCTCAGTCAGTTAAGCATCTGACTTTGGCTCAGGTCATAATCTCGTGGTTCGTGAGTTCAAGCCCTGCATCAGGGACTGTGCTGACAGCTCAGAGCCTGGAGCCTGCTTTGGATTCTGTGGCCTGGGCCACAGATGCAGGGGCAGCTGGGAAGTCTGTAGAAGTCTCTCCCAGCAGTTTCTGTTTTCTCTGACAGTGAATTCACCCACCAGGGCTAGAGCTCGAGGACAGAGGAAGAAGCATGAAAAAGGAAGAGAGACACAGACTAGGGAATAATCTCACTAATTGAAAAAAGGGAACAGCAGGCTTAATAAACAGTCCAAAGTTGCAATTTCCAGTTTGCAAAAAGACAAAGTTGGATGCTCTTGGTCGGAGAGAAAACTGGTATATCATGTGGGGCCATTCATATGATAGGGACCATGAGTGAGATCCTTGTGGGTAGAGGTGGGATCTGAGCTGATTCACTGAGTATGGAGAATTCAGATATTTATTGAGATATCAATAATAACACCAAGCGCTATACATGAGCCAGGTCATTTACACCTAACAAAACCCATTAAGAAGTAGCTATTTTCATCATCGTCGCCAAGCTCAGAATCATTAGCTGTAGGTCACACAGATTTAAGTGGCAAACCTGGGATTCAAACTTCCATCTGTCCGGCTCCACAGTCCTGGCTCCCGAGCGTGTCTCCAGCCTGTGAGTGGGGACCAGCAAATGAAGCAGCATCCTTGGCTGAGTTTCTGGGCAGAACATCCTGGTCAGATGCGCTCCATGTGGACAAAGCCAGGTGATCTCCTGGGCACACTTAGGAAGCTAAGCAGAGAGAACAGAAGGACTCTGTCTTCCTAAACACACTGGACCTTCCTGAAACAATGTACAACCCAGGGATGGAACTGGTGGGGGCGGGGGGTTGGAAGTCACAGAGTCCCACACTGAGTTTTCTTCAAGCAAGGCACATCTCCATTCAGAAACTTTTATGAAGCCAGGATAGGAAAATCCAAAGGAAGAAATGTGTCCAGGTATTTTGAGAGGAATACTCGCTACTCCCTGAACTTTGTTTAATAGCCAGACGTATTGATCTTATAATTCTGCTAAGCACTTAGCATCTTTTAATACATTGAAACCCATCCGCATTCCCCTCGGTCACACACGGCTTGCACAAAATACAAATCACAATGGCTGGATTCGTCAAGATGAGGTTTCCACAAGCACGGGAACACACTGATTACGAACCCATTCAGTCCTCCTGCACGTTTAAGATTGTAGCTCTCATATTAGATTTTCTTAAAGAGCTTAAACACCCCTAAATAATCACATGCATGATCTGATTTTTACTGTTGTATTGAAACACATTTTTAAAAATGCTAATACCACTGATGGAAATTTTAATCACATCCCCCCTTTCAGGATTATCTCCCATGACTGTAATAATATTACTGCATGTAATGTCTACTATACCTACTTTGTCCAATATAGAGTCAGTAGCCATATATGGTTATTTAAATTTAAATTAAGTTAGTTTAATTTACAATTCAGTTCCCACTAGCCCCATCACAAGTGTTCAGTAGCTACATGCGGCTGGTGACTACTGGGTGGACAGCATCGATGTAGGACATTTCCACCACCACAGACAGTCATCTGTTATTAGACCCAGAAGAAGGGACCACCCAAAAGGCAAAAGAAATGAAAGCAAAAATGAACTATAGGGACCTCATCAAGATAAAAAGCTTCTGCACTGCAAAGGAAACAATCAAGAAAACTAATAGGCAACTGACAGAATGGGAAAAGATAGTTGCAAATGACATATCAGATAAAGGGCTAGTATCCAAAATCTACAAGGAACTCACCAAACTCCACACCCAAAAAACAAATAACCCAGTGAAGAAATGGGCAGAAGACATAAA